>CAUYRH010070808.1:0-23733 GCA_963574655.1 Perodicticus potto | reverse complement strand
TTCTATGCAGTAGATATCTGGCCTGAGTTTTTGTATCCAGTCAGCCAACCTATGCCTCCTTAGAGGGCAATTTAAACCATTCACATTAATTGAAAACAATGATAAATCTTTAGAAAATCCAGTGGACATTTTTAATCCTTTCATCACTGTGGAAGTTGAAATTTGATAATAGTTTCTGGGTGAGTTTACTTTTGTGGTGGAGGATTACACTGGTCATTATGGAGGATAGGTCTGAGAATATCCTGGAGAGCTGGTTTAGTTATAGCAAATTTCTTCAACATGTGGATATCATTAAAGTATTTAATTTCTCCATCATAAATGAAACTCAGTTTAGCTGGGTACAGAATCCTGAGTTGAAAGTTCTTTTGTTTCAGGAGATTAAAAGTCAATGACCATTCTCTTCTAGCTTGAAAGGTTTGATCAGAGAGATCTGCAGTTGTTCTAATATTCTTCCCCTTGTAGGTAATGGATTTCTTACGTCTGGCTGCTTTCAGAATTTTCTCCTTCATATTAACTTTAGTGAACTTAATTTTGATGTGCCTGGAGGATGTCTTATTTGGGTTGGGTCGTGCTGGTGTTCTGAAACTGTCTGCTATCTGAATTTCAGAATCTCTTGGCATGTCTGGAAAGTTCTCTTTCATAATTTCATAAAGAAGAGACTCTGTGCCTTATGATGCCATTTCCTTGTTTTCAGGTATCCCTATTAAGGTGAATATTGGTTTTCTTCGAGTTATCCCAGAGCTGTCTGAGAGAATGGTCCATTTTTGCCTTCCATTTCTCTTC
Source organism: Perodicticus potto (assembly GCA_963574655.1). Taxonomy (NCBI): domain Eukaryota; kingdom Metazoa; phylum Chordata; class Mammalia; order Primates; family Lorisidae; genus Perodicticus; species Perodicticus potto. The sequence continues at coordinate 22,950 of CAUYRH010070808.1, read as the reverse complement.
TTCTTTGGAAGTTTGGGAGCATCCCAAAGCTTTGTCTTCCATGTCAGAAATCCTTTCTTCTTCTTGCTCCATTCTGTTACTAAGGGATTCTACTGTATTTCTCAGAACTTTGAGGGTTGCAACTTCTTTTCTCAATGTGTCAAAATGTTTGGTCATTTTGTCTTTGAATTCGTTCAGTTCTTGAGACATATTTTGGGTCATCTTTTGGATTACTGCTTGAAATTCTAAATCCATCTCTTTCTCCATTGCGCTGATCTTATTTGCTATCCAGACTCTGAATTCAACTTCTGACATCTCAACCATTTGCTTATGTAAGGGATCTTGTGCTGTATGTACCTTGTCAGTCCCTGTGGGAGTTGATCTACTCTGATTATTCATATTGCCAGAGCTTTTCTGTTGATTCCACCTCATGATTACTTTTCACCTTTGCCTATGACCGTCCTCAGAATTGGGGAGGTGTCTCTCCCAGATTAGACCCCGGCAGGAGCACTCTTTTGTTACTGGATCATTGTAGGGAGTGACCCTGTGTAGCTCCTCTGGGACTGCCCCACCCAGGGAGTTCTGGCTGCAGGAGTAGCTCCGGAGTGTGGCACGTATGCATCAAGCAGCAGTATGTAGGATGGGGCACCCGGTGGCCTTTGCAAAGGGAGCCCGTGCCTCCAGCAGTCTCTGGCTGTGAGGAGGGCTCTGGAGGGAGGGCACTGGTCGCACAGCCTCCTAGGTTCCTGGCCAGATGGGTGGGCAGGTGCAGAGGCAGAGAGGGTAGGGGAGGAGGCAGGTTGTGTGGATCCCAAAGTTCCTGGTCCCAGCAGGCAGGTGGAGGCCTGGCAGGTTCCTGGCAGAGCCCCTGGCTGGTGTGGGCAGCAGGTGAAGGCCCGGTTTGGGGGTCCCAGTGGGGTCCCTGGCCACAGCAGGCCAGGTGGTGAGCAAAGGCCCGGCACAGTCCCTGGCTGCTGCAAACAGAGGGCCGATTCCCAGAGGGCGTGGGTCAGAGCCATGCGGGGGTCACAGCAGGCAGCAGACCGAGTCTGGGCAGGGCACAGATCGCCCTGGGAGGGAGTCCTAGTGGACTTCCTAGCTGCTGTTGGCAGTGGGTCAAGGCCCAATGGGGTGCCAATTGAGGCTGTGCAGGTGTCCCAGTTGTGTGGAGTTCCTGGCAGCTGTGGGCAGCGGGTCTGGGACACAGATGGGCAGGGGTCTTGGTGGGTGGCGGGCTGAGGCCTGGCAGGGCACAGATCAACACCACAGGAGAGTCCCTGCAGTCTTCCTGGCTGATGCTGTCAGAGGGCTAAAGCCTGGCAGGGTGCAAATCAGGGGGCACGGAAATCCCAGTGGAGTTCCTGGCTGCTGGTGGTGCAAGCCTAGGCCCAGTGGGGGTCCTGGCTGAGTTCCTGGCCACTGCAGTTGGCAGGCTGAGGCCCAGTGGGTCACAGATCGGAGCTGCATGGGGCTCCTGGCCGCGTCCCTGTCCTGGGGGCTGACTGGGGCTCGGTGGGGCCTCGAGTCTCTTGCCTGGCTGATCGCCTGATCTGGCAGATAGGGAGAGTGGGCGCTGCTCAAGTCCTCCTCCCTCAGTTTCAATAGAGGTCAGGCTTCTGTAGTGTCAGTTAAGGGGGGAAGGGTGTCCTGGAAGTTCAGAATGGCAGAAAACTTTAATTCAGTTTTTCTGCTTGAAGTTTGGTTTCTGAACGTGGCAGCTTGCCTCAGAGGTGACCTGTGGCTATCACTTTTCTGTCTCTCTCAGTTGGGCTCTTAGTCTTCAGCTCAATTGGGCAGTTTCTAAAGGTTATTTTTCCTTTTGGACAGGAGCCTCTGTCGGAAGCTGCTTCCAGTCGACCATCTTGCCCCTCCCTCTGTCGATGGTATAGTTCTAATTCAAAAGCTTGCAGGCTCAAGACCAAAGAAGTCTTCAAGATTTGTATTTTTAGTTTGAGTCTGAAGATAAGAAAAGCTCAGTGTCCCAGCTCAAGCAGGCAAGTAGGAGAAATTCTCTCTTACTAAGCATTTGGTTCCATTCAGGTCGTCAACTGATTGAATGAAGCCCACCCTTATTAGGCAAGACAATCAGCTTTATTTAGATTATGGATTAAAATGTTAATCCTATTCAGAAACACCAACACAGACACACCCAGAATAATGTTTGATCCAATGTTTGGGCACCCTGAAACCCAATCGAGTTACAATTAATCATCATACCCCTTTCCCCTTTCATCTTATCACCTAGAAAGTGTAAATAGATGGAAGAAAATAAGGAAAATATCAAAACTAGTATTGAGGGTCTGGGGTTGTGCCACCTTACCCTTTCAAAGGAAGATCAACCAGTGTAGGTATAAGAGATTAGGTGGGAGCAGGAGTTACTTCTGGAAATATATTGAATCCCAAACACAAGTCATTCTTCCATTTCTTACTGTTTCTTGATTGCCTCTTATATTTCTAATTAAAGTTCTCCAAGAGCAAGAAAATCCATCCTCCTTTATCCACATACTACTCTCCTAAAACTGAGTTTAATAAATGCAGGATAGTTGACAAAGCCTGTAAGGCTCAGGTAACTTTGCTACCTGAAACATTTAATATGCTTCTTAGGGGAGAATCATCTCTTTTCTAGAATTCTATTCTGTAGAGGTCAGGCAAAATCTCTAAAGACCTCAAAATAGCTAATTTCTACAATGAGGAATGAAATTAAATGAACCCACAAATTAATTACTTAAAATAGTTAGTCTTTGTTTAAGTGATGTGGTATCTTTATAATAGGGAAACACTAGGTCTAGACCCCTACCTAACATGCAGGAATTAAAGCAAACTCATGAGAAATTTGAGGACATAATTTCTGGGGTAAGTATTAACTATTTTAACAAAACAATAAGAGCTTAACAAAAATAAATTATTACACATAATTATACAAATCTAAACAAACCCTAACCTTGGTTGTGCAGATTAATGAAATATATGCCATTTCTTTAAATATCATGACCATTCATCATCTTTGAATTTTCTATCTTATTTTTAATGTGGCTGCATTGTATAATATCAATTTATAACAATAAACTTTAATTTCTTCTTGATATTTAAATTCAAAAAAATAAAATACTGAAGTCACTCTATAGGTAGCTTTGTTCTATATTTAGCAGAAGAATAATTATTTGGGAAAATGAAATTGATGGCCACAACATGGAAAAAGTTACAGATTCAAATCCTTATGTTTGTGCTCAAAAAAGAAAATCAAAGACTTTGGATTCTATGTGAAGCATGAGCCTAAGCAGCTGAGTGCTTCTAAGATTACATCTGGGCAATTAAATTTTAAGAGCACAAAAGGAAGTTATGTGGAAATTCTTCTGAATAGAATATAGATACTTGGTTTCCAATGAAAGATCTTTGGGCAGCACAGGTAGACACTTACTAAGAACTTGCGATAATGGAGTATAAACATTGGTGCTCTGCCCTCCTTGTGAGAGGCAGCTCATGGGTCTACACTGTATCCCTAGACAGACAGAATGAGATACATGGGGAATAATGGGACTCGCCCTTGGTGAGACCTTCTGAATCAGGCTGGTCTCAAATGACCAAGGTCAGGGAGTGCCCTTCTACTCTGAATTGGGCTATTCCCTGACAGTGGAGCCCTAACTTCCTCCTGTCTGTTGACCCCTCTGTCCTCCCAGAGCCTGACCTTCACAAATCTATCCTAAAGCTGAGCCACATGCACTCCTCTTGCTGGGCTGTCTGCTAGTATAGACTTTCATGAACCCAGCAATAGCTCCGCTGCTGGAGAATCCTAGTCTCTCCCAGCAAATCCTAGTCTCCTGGTAGTGCAGTGTCCCCTTGTAGATGAGAATCTGGAGCATTATTTTGTCAAGAAAATGTGGATTTATAGACTTTCTTTGCTTTCCTAGTTTTCTTATATTTTACAATCCAAACTGTTTATAGTATGAAGAATAGTGCAAAATGAGCTGACAAAGACATATTTTCCTTTTCATAATTTTATCAAATGACAATACCTTGCCTTCAAATGATTATGTGTAGATGAGTTTTTACTTTTAAAAAATTTTTAAATTAATAGACGGGTACAAATGTTTAGGTTACATTGTTTTCAATTCTAAGATAAAATTCAAGTTGTAGTTCAGCCCTTTACCCAGAGGTCATGCCTATTTTTCTTACATAATGAACTGGGCACTGCTCCAGAGCAGTCTGAGAATGTCCACATTAGAGAATCTAGGCACTTCCTGGCCACTTCTTAATGTGGCCACATCTCAGGTCACAGTAAAACAAAAACAAAAGTAAGGGAAAGAGCCACTCGAAAGTAGCCTATACAGGTGGGTCCATTTCTAGAAGCTGCTTACTTCTGGAGAGCTTGGCTAAATGAAAGATCCCAGAACATCAGGCTTTCACAGGACCCCTGAACTTTTATTAACTCCCTAATTTTATAGTTTAGAATACTGAGACCAAGAGATATAGATTTTCTAAAGATAGGATTCTAAAGAGTGACGGGAGCAGGCCCTGGAACCCCGGCTAAGATGACTCCCTGCCCAGTGCTCTCTCCTCTCTAAGGCTGAACCTTGAAATAGTTGTTGCATTAAGAATACCACCAAGCCCACTTTGACACTCACATCCTGAATGAACAACCTGCTGGATAACACATCACTTTTTCCAATGACTTGGTACAATGTTCTGGTATCTCCCCAAGGTAATATGCTCACCTGTGTGCTGTCTTCCAGCAGATGGGTAGAGGGAAGAATGATGTCCAGGCTGGAGTGAAGTACCTAGACCTTTTGTTTATTTAAAACCACACCAAACAAACCTCCAGCTTTTAACGTCTTTCCCTTTTGAATAACTATATTTGTATTTCTAATACATGAAATAGTTAACTCTGTAGGAGAGTTAGAGACAGTACCTAATCCCAGCTTGATGCAATTACTTTAACATGAATTTAAAATAAAATTAAAGTTAACAGTTTAAACTGATGTTTGAGGGTTTTAAAAAGATTTAGTTTCCTTTGGAACCACTGTGTTATTTGATCCAGTACAATCTTTTTGAGGTTCATGCATAACATTTCTACCCAAGTACCATTACTACTAGATTATGCCCATAAGTTGAGTTACAAATGTCTAAAAATCTTAAAATTATTAAGCTCAGATTAGAGTGTTCAAAGACTACGGTGTTATTTTAGCCTCCTGCCACATCCTCCATTTACTATAAACTTGTTATACTGGCATTCAAATAAAATGTCATAAAGCAAGTATGTAAGGAGGTGTTTGGGGTTTGTTTCAGGATCATGTGAGCCAAGTTTGCATGGCAACCAAGATGTATAACAGAAACACTCAAATGGCCTTCATAAAAAGAAATGCTGAGCAGAATGCAAGAGCAGGACAACTTTTAAGTTGGGGAAGCCTATGAGAGCTGGTCAGAGCAAAGACCAAAATCCTGGATAGATTACAGTATGTTACCCAGGTTTGTCTCAACAGTACTTGAAGTCCACTTTCACTGCAGCCACCAAGTGCTAATGCATCTGAGGCCTCTGGACATGCAGCTTCACAGAATCTGCAGATGTTATAGTTGGAAGGACCCTTCAATGCCATGTTAACCAAACTCCCTTGTTTTATAAATGAGGAAATGGAGATCCAGAGCAGTGATTTGTTCACAGTCTCTGAGGGCTGTGTACACTTGTAGCAAAAGCACATGAATATGCTCTTACTCACATTCTCTGTTTTAGTGGATTCTCTTTTGTTTTCCCAACTGAACATAAATTGCAACTATTCTGAGTTAGAATATAAAAAGCAAGGGTGGGTACACAAGGCTTCCATTTGGACTTTACTCCACAACACTCAAGTCTTTCTGGTGTATGTGTCATGGGCTTCCCAGCTCAATCTGCACAATGGACTCCTCCTTAGAAGGCTCCCCTCAAGAAATCAAGTCAATATTGCTTTGTTTCCACTATGAAGAGGGGATTTATTAAAGCTGGATTAACCCTCCTGCCACCAAGAGGAAAAGAGAAGCTTCCCTTGGAAATCCTTTGGGTTCTTGAAATCCAGGTGAAGGGTATGAGAGCAGTTACCTGGATTGAGACTACTCCACAGCAAGGTGAGGTAGTATTTAAGAATTGCAAACTTATAAAGATAATTTCAATTTATTAGTAACCACCAAAGCACACACAACCAGTGTAGTCCACACCAGAGCAGTCCATCTAGTTCCACATAATCTATCCCATGGTTTCCCAACACAGCACTGCCAAGAGATGGTCTGACCAAAAAGACATATTACTTTGTGAGTACCTCTGAAATCACAAATTGGAACCTGAAAAAAAGCAAGACAATGGATGTTTGGCTCTACTGGGGAATGATGTTTCATTATACAATAAACTATAATATGCATGATACAAAGAAATTGAAAGGTTATTAATATGTCTCTTCTCTCACTTAAGCACCTCTATCATTTAGATCCTCCCTGAAAAAGGTGTAGTCATGAAGGGTGAAATATATCTAAATATCAATCAGTTAGGATTGATCAGGGAATTGTTTCACATTTCTCATTATGAGTCATGAGAAATCAAGGATATGTTCTAGGGATTAGACCTTGTGTAATACCAGCAGCTGGTTATGCCACCTGCATAAGCTTCCTATCTCTGTCTAATATTGATCCAAATGTCAGCAGGACCAGCAGATGGATGAGAAATGGAAAAATTTCTCTGTAATCTGGAACCCCATCTTAATGCCTCCAGTCCTGAGGATGTGGGTGACCTGTGGGGTACAATGCCACACTTTGCTATAGAGATGTCCATGCAACTGACATGGGTTTTAGAAAAGTTGAATTGAAGTAGATGGTCTGCCCCAGTGGGCTTCAAATTAAATAACCCCTCCTTCTTTTCTTCTTTCTTCTGCTTTGAGATAGGTTTTCACTTTATTGCCTGGGCTGGAGTAGAGGCTCAATCATAGCTCATTGCAACTTCAAACTCCTAGGCTCAAGCAATCCTCCTATCTCCGTTTCTTTAGTGGTTAGGACTACAGGCACATGCCGCCATACCTTTTCTATGTTTTACAGAGACACTGATTTCACTATGTTGTTCAGGCTATTCTCAAATTCCTGGCCTCAAATGATCCTAATACCTTAGCCTCCCAAAGTGCTGAGATTACAGGCATGAGCCACCAGGCCCAGCCACCTTCAACATCTTCTTAAAATGAGTTATCCATTTGTAAACTGCTGATCTCTTTAGGGATTTGACCCCATAAACTTGCTGTAAAATATTAATGATTTCACCTTTCTTCTACACCAGCTGAACCAAATTTTATGTTTGTTCTTACTTCAAGTTTAGAAGAATCCATGTTGCTCTGATGGCATTTTTCAAACTGATGTCTGAACCTTCTTCGTGCCTCCAGGTAGATCCCATTCAGACATTTTATAACTTATAAATATGAGTTTATTTTGACACAAATAATGTAAAAACTATATAATCTATGAGTAGTTTTTTCATAATATGCATTTTCTATGAACTATTTCAAGATCCCGTTTCTGTATGTGTGCATGCACATGTGTATGAGGAGATTTATTATAAGGAATTATCTCATGTGATTATGAAGGCTGACAAGTCCCAAGCTTTGCAGGCTGGACCCCAGGAGGAGAGAAGTTAGTATAATTGCTCTGACAGTCAAGAGGTTCAAGATCCAGAAAAAAAGCCAATGTCATAGATGCAAGGCAGTCAAACTGGTGGAATTCTCTTTTGCTTGGGAGATAGTTCATCTTTTTTGTTCTATTCAGTGCTTCAATAGATTATCTGATGCCTACCAACATTAGCAAAGGCAATTAGCTTTTCTGAGTCTACCAATTCAAATGTTAATCTCATCTCAAAATACTCTCACAGAAGCACCCAGAATAATGTTTGATAAAATATCTGGGCACCCAGTTGCCCAGTCAAGTTGACATATAAAGTGAAACATCAATAGTTCACATACATTAAATGGTTATTAATTGGTACCTACTTATCATAAATAAGGTATATTCTTTCAAATTTGTGCTTTTTTTTATTATACATTATAATATTTTTAATTGAGTGTATGACTTGAGTATTTGTTATTGTTTTTTGTTTTGGAGTTTATTTTGATCACCCTGCATTGTAGATTTGGGCTACAGATGTGAGCAATGGGTGATTTGTGACAACAGCTTCTGAGGCACATTTTTCTTCCGCTTTACTCTTCACCAAGGCAAATATTCCTGGTAGTTCTATGGAATTGGAGGTAGTAAGTAAATTTACTTTGCACTTTGAGTCTCTTGCTTTACAGCAAAGGAATTCTGCTACCAAACTATCTACCTTGGATTTTAGAGTTTAGTTTTTTACAATCCCACAAGACTCAGAAAACCTAAACTTAAGTATATTAGATTGGGAAAATTCTTTTTGGCTAAAATGTGTTCATTTCTGCTTACTGCTCTGGATTTCTATCTATGCTAATTTTTGACCTGAAAAGTACTACTCTGTTGCCAGCTCTCTGCATTTGAAATAAGCTTTAAAATATCTAATCTGGTATTTGTATATCATTATATACTTATATTGTATATTTTATGTGTAATATATCATGTCATATATATTGCATATAATATATATCATACAGTATATTATATTTAATATTGTATAATATAATATAATGCAATTTACTATGTTATAATAATGTAATATTCATAAGTAAAATATATTACAGTATTGTATTATATTTTATAATACTACATTATATTTTATGTATCTAACTAGATATCTGGGCTATCTCATAGAATAAAATTAAAAATTTTAGATACAATATTTTTAAAAATTCATGTTCATACTTTCTAAATTAAAAATCATCAATATTCTTTTTTTTTAATTAAGTCATATATACATAGATCATGAATACATTTATGCCTTTGTGGAATTCAATGTGTTAATTATTTGTACAAATTGGAGTGCTTACATTCTAATAATTAACATAGCTTTCACCTCATTTACTTAATCACAGAGTTAAGACATTTGCGTTCAATACTTGATAGATTTGACTTGTACTCTTGCAATATGCTCCATAGGTATGGTCCCACCATTAACCCTCCTTCTATTGAACCACCCCCTCCCTTCCCATCCCCATCAATATTCTTTATATTCCTTTCTTTCTTAGAAAACAAATTGAAAACCATATAGTGATAACTGATATGCAATCCCATTCTCTCCCATATCTTCCTTAAAGGCAACCTAGTACTATCCTTTTAGGTCCCAAAATGGACTCCCCGTGTACATTTTTCTTCAGCTTTATTTTTTTCTACTTACTGTGATTGAATGCTAAATGCCAAACATTTTCCCAGAAAGGAAAGGATTCGTTTTGGCCACACAGCCAGTAATACCTATTCTACTCACCAAACTGGCACATCCCTTAATCAGCTACACAAGCTGATATCTACAACTTGGTCTATATTAGAGTAATAATCAAAGTGACATTTTAGCCTCCCTCTTTGCTCACTGTTTTATCTGTTAGCATATTAAAACCTTAACATAGTAATATATGTCATAAGGCTGAAAACCAGATGGCGCTGGTTAAAATAGAGTGGAAACTATCTTAATTGACCTCCATTTAAACAATTGATTGGTTGAATTAATATCCTCCATCCCCTCATTTTATTTGTGTTTTTATCAACTTTTTATTTTGGAATATTTCAAACATAAAAGTAGAGAAAATAATATAATGAATTCCCAAGGGTTGCTACAGGTGAGTCCTTTGATTCAAAGGACAAATGCATGTATAATTAAGCTAGATACTTCTAGTTTCCTCTCTGTTAGGATGTATAATTTGCATTCTCACCAACATACAGGATAGTGCTTGTTTTCCCACAGCCCCAAAATCTCATCTGCTGTCAACCTCTGGTGTTTCCTTCCATATAATAGGTGAGAAATGGCATCTCACTGAAGTTTAACGTAAGTGAGTTTGAATAATTTTCACAGGGATTAAGAATTATTTGTATTTCTTCTTTCTGTGAACTGTGTGATACTTTTAAACCATTTTTCTACAAAGTTGCTGAAATTTTTGTTCTTTTTGTTGGATGTTCTTTATGTGTTAGATCAATTAGTATAAAATTGCCATTTTTTGGATATCAAACTACCAAATATTGCTAGTTCTATGTGTTGAATCTCAAAATAAGTATATTATACTGACGTCATAAAAGTTGCCAATTATTTGTTATTCACCTTTTTACTTTTCTTTCTTTTTTGTCATACAAAAGTTTGAAAAGCTTTTCAAGTAATTCAATTCATCTTTGTTCCTTACTGCTTATCGTTATTGGATTTTTCAGTCATAGCTAAGGAAGCCTTTGAACATGAAATAAGGAATTTACTTATATCTTTTTTTTAACTTGTTGTGGTTTCACTACTTAAAAACTTGTTTTACATTTTAAATGTAAATGCTTGATCATTTAAGACTTTATCATGATAATTTATTCTGCCATACAAGGTGAGGGGTAAATTCCATCTTACCTCTTTCCAGGTGTCCAGTTATCTCATCACCACTTTAATTAAAGAATCCATTTGTCCCCTCTTTAGCTTGAGAAGCCACCATCTCCATTATATACTAATTAAAAAAATATATTTCTGGAGTATGTATTCTTTTCCACTGGTCTGTCAATGCATATCCCAACGTTGTGCTGCATAACATGTTTTAAATATTCAGTAGGATGAGCTCTGGGCATTGCTTCGATTATTCAAGGTTTACTAGGTATTCTTGTTTCCTTATTCCTCCAAGTGACTTTTATAATCAAATTCTCTAGCTCTAGAAAAATAATAACTTAATAATTCTCCCTTTTTTGAGATATAGTTAATTTATAAATTAACTCGCAAACAAATCTGATACATTTATGATGCTAAAGCTTCCTGAAGATTAGACATGGCACTCCATTTTTAAATCTACTTTTTGTCTTTCATTAATATTTAATACAATACTTTATATGATGTTTTTAACATTTCTAGTCAATTTTAGTCATAGGTATTTCAATTAATTAATTAATCAATCAATCATATTGGCTTTCTTAAAGTTTACAAATACAGTGTGGAAAAAGATGATGATGAAATGATAAGGAACATTAAAGGACAAAGGACACAGCAGACCCAGTGAAGAAGTCAGCCTGATGCAAGACCTCACAAATGAGATTTTCAGATGAGATTTTCAGACAACAGAGTAAGACGAAAAGGGAGGTTTTAGAGTCAAGGCAACAAGCAAATGACCAAAACACCACATTACAGAAAATAGAATTAATTAGAGGTAGAATGTAACATAATTAACACACTTTAAAAGTGAATTAATGGCACATAGGAAAGGTTTAAAATAGCCTCAATAAATATGGAAGAAAAAAATTAAAATACTTAAACAGTTAGAAAAAGGGCAATATAATCTACCTCAAAGATGATCGGAATCATCTGAATGCACTCTGAAATACAAAGTCCAGTAAATAAAACAAATAAGCATTGAAAATCCTAATAGAGGAAAATATTCAAAGAATTCAATAATTATTGAATCCATTGATCAAAAATCATGCTATATGAAAAGACAAACAGATATAGAATAATTGGTACTATTCTAGCACTAAAAATTGAAAACTAAGATGACAAAATTAAGATTATAGGTTTATATTGTGTTATGTATTAATAATATATAGTGATTGATTATATTATTTAATATATATTTAATATTTTTATATTTAATATTTAATATATATTATTGTATATATTATGCTAACATATGTAAATAAAGCAATTAATAGTTTTATAGATTGGATGACAAAACTAAACTCAAACATATATTACATACAAGAGAAGCATGTAAAACAAGTAACATCAACATTGAAATATAAGGATGGACAGAAATATACCATAGGGATCCTACACCCAAGGTATAGAAGAGTTCACTGTGGGGCAATGCCTGTGGCTCATTGAGTAGTGCGCTGGCCCCATATACTGAAGGTGGCAGGTTCAAACCCGGCCCCGGGCAGAACTGCTCTGGAGGCTGAGACAAGAGAATCGCCTAAGACCAGGAATTGGAGGTTGCTGTGAGCTGTGTGATGCCACGGCACTCTACTGAGGGCGCTAAAGTGAGACTCTGTCTCTACAAAAAAAAGAGTTCACTGTGTCTTCATTTATGCTTGTACAATTTTAATTTTTAAGTTTAGATCTTCAATTCATTTAGAATTTATTCCTGAGGCTATTATGAGAAATGAATCTACTTTTATCATTTTTCCAGATGGCTTTTTGGTTTTCTCAGCTTCATAATTTAAAAATTCCATTTTTGCCCCAGTGATCTCCGGAAACACCATTGTCATATTCTAGACTACCCTACTACATATGTTCCATCTATTCCTGGACTTTTCCTATAATTCCATCTATTCTCTATAGTTCCACATCCAGTGCATGATCATATTCTAGATTACCAGATAGCTCTGTCTATCCCTGGACTTTCTATTATTGCTATTGATTTTTCTGTCTGTTCACATACCCATACTAAATGGATTAAATTATCAAGGCTTTGTAAAACATTTAGATATTTGGAGAGATAGCCTTTCCTTTTAAAACACTTCCCTTTCAGCATTTTCCTTGCATGTTTGTTTTGCTATTCAAACGTGAGCATCAACTTGTCTAGTTTTAGAGAGAGCTTACTGGTATTTTTCTACTGAGATCCCATCAGTTTTATATATCAATTGCAGCAGAACTGGCATTTTGGTGCTGTTTAGAGGCCCTAAGCAAAAAGAAGAAATATTGTTCCACAAGCCTACTTTCATGTCTTTCAGGAATGTTTATAATTTTTCTATAGGATTTGAACAGTCCTTCTTCAGCTTATTCCTAAGTCTTTTAGCTTTTTGTGCTGCTATTATTGTACATGGATTTTCTTCTCTATTCTATCTCATAGCTGGTTATTATTTTGCACATGTAAAATGTATTGACTTATATAAAAGACAAAACACCTTACAATGTTATGTACTGTACTCTGTCCTACTTCATCCCCATATTGTATTGTGGACTGGTAGTTACAGTCACTGAGTCCAAGTTGAGAAAGAGTTGACTGAGCTAGCCGTCCACGTGAAGGCACAGGACTCTGGCATTTGCTGATTCAGCAATGGTTGGTTTGTTCTGGTTGCATGAATCCCCACAACCCAGGCACACGTGGTAACAGTGAGTCATGATCATTTCAATTATATATTATTTGACCTACTTAGAGTATATAAAGTCCAAGAATATTTTTCCCAGTGCATCACCATTAAATTCTATTAATATAAATTTGGCCTGAACTTTTTTTCTTTGGAGCTCTTCTATATTTTAATCTCTGTGGCATTTGCTGTGTTAGTTTCCCATTCTTTAGGAGGAATTCCTTAATCTGTTCCTGGAGGCTCTAGTAGAATCTATTTTCTTCCCCTGTCCAGATTCTATAGGCCACCAATAACTTTTTGGCTCATGGTCCATTCCTCCCTCTTCAAAGCTATCCCTCCATCTTCTGGCACTGTCTTCAGGTCTCTTTCTTCTGACTTTGCTGCTCTTATTTCCCTGTGGTAAGAGTACTTAAGATTACATTGGCCCACCCAGACAATCCAGCATAATTCCACCATGCTAAGATACTAAATTTAATCAAGTCTGCAACATCCCTTTTGGCATGTAGATAACATATTCACAGGTTCTGGGAATCAGAGTGTGGACATCTTTGGGGGAGCCATTTTTCTGTCTACCACATTTCACATTTTTTTTTGGTATGGCATCATGGTATTGAGATATCTAGGTAATGTGTGTTTACATGCCTACTGGGAAGCAGTAGATAGGAAAGAACTCAGCCTCTAAAGTCTGACAGACCTAGATTTGGACCTGAAATTCTTTGTCTGACTAACTGGTTAACTCACTCTTTTTAAGCATCATATTCCTCATTTCTAACATCTATAAAATTGAGTAGTATCTAATTCTTCTGAAGGAAATAAATGAGTTGAAAGTGTGAAATATTTAACGCAGTGCCTGGCACATAGTAAGCACTCAGTATCTCTCAGCTGCAATCTTCTGACATTTCAATTAAAAAACTGACTTTTTTAATCTGATGCATTAATATCCTATTTAACTTATTTGGCCACACTTGGATTTCAAACAAGTAAACCAATCATTTGTAACCAAAACTAGTCCCTGGCTTTAACAACCAAAAAAGGGCACAGCATTCTGGAAACCATTTATCAACACTGACACACTTCCCTTGATTTATGCCCCCAGCTTCCTAGTGTACAGCCTCATGCTGGGTCCCCCTGGCAGCCAACATAGACTTCATGCATCTGGTTCTGGCAGTAGTTTTTTGTGTTTGTTTGTTTGTTTTTTGTTTTTTGAGACAGAGTCTCACTATGCTGCCCTCAGTAGAGTGCCATGGTGTCACAGCTCACAGCAACCTCAAACTCTTGAGCTTAAGTGATTCTCTTGCCTCAGCCTCCCAAGTAGCTGGGACTACAGGCATCCACCACAATGCCCAGCTATTTTTTGTTGCAGTTGTCATTGCTGTTTAGCTGGCCCAGGTCAGCATAGGTGTATGTGACTGGCACTCTACCCACTGAGTTACGAGCACCACTCTCTGGCAGTTGTTTTAAAGGTACAGAACTTTTAAAAATAATTTTAATTAAAAGCAGTTTGCAAATGGCCTAAATTAACATTCCATCACCACTGCTCAGCAAAAATGCTCAGGGCTCATCCATATACAAATATATATATATATATATATATATATATATTACACACATATATCTGTATATGTATATATGTATATATAATAAACTATATATGTATAAATAATAAAATAAATATATATATTTAGTTTAGCCTCAGTGCATGTGGCCGGTGCCCTACCCACTGAGCTATGGGTGCTGCCTAAATTGTAGTTTCTGATGATATTAGGACATCATAACTTATTCCAGTAGAGTAGCAGACACAAAACACAATTTTGAGATACCAGGTACGGGAATGTTAACACTAAGACACACTCCTGCAACTCGTTCACAGGCTCGTATTTGTTATGCACGCCTTTAACTATGCAAGGACTCATCTCATCTTTCCCGCCCCCATCATATTCTAATCTGTCCTATTCTCTGTTCACAGCCCAATAACTATTATCTTGGGTAACATGTCATCAAAGAAAGACTATTTTCATGGCGTGGTCCCAGTTTTTGTTACTCTGTTTTGCAAGCTGAGGCTGGCAAGTCTGTTTGCCAATGTACCCGCTCCTACATCTGCAATCATAATTGAATCCAAACAGATTTGATCACACAACCTCCTATGATACATTGGCTGTCATAATTTTTCTGCTACTTTAAGCATATTTCATTTACTAGCTATTGTATTTCTAGTGATTATTTTTGGCAAAGAATTTTATTGGTATTTACTACACTGTCTTCCTTTCAGTGTGACTTAGCTGATGTGTTTGAACATTTACAAACACACGCAAAAGAAACAAGTTAGAATGGTTTGATCTTCATACACACAGTACATACTAAAACTCTTTCTAGTTCAATTTTTTTTTTATTCATTAACAAATTTTGAAGAGATTAGCCATCACTTAATCCCTTTTGGATTTAGGAGTAAAACAAACTTGCCCATGCTCCACCTCATCATGATTTCGAATTAAAGGTCTTTGAACTCTTCACCGATGATATACGAGATCGACGATGCTCGGTTGCTCTGTGTCATCATCACTGTTTTAAATTCTTTTCAGTCATGTATTTCTGTCTTAATTTGTGTTAACTATGATATTTTATATGGTTAGAGCTCAGTAATGGAAAAAATCCTAGTTAAGCACATCGTTATTGAGGGATTGAGGACGTTTGCACAGCACCGTGATTCTTTGGTTTACCTAATGTTTCCCAGCAAAACATCCTGACAAATTTTCTATTGAGTTTGTTTGGCATGTAGTAAAGGTTGTCCCAGCTTGGTCTAAATGGACTGAATTAGTCAGGAGGCAGTATGCTGCAGCATAACATCCTGAGCAACAGCCCTCCCTGTACCCCT
Organism: Perodicticus potto; assembly: GCA_963574655.1. Lineage (NCBI taxonomy): Eukaryota > Metazoa > Chordata > Mammalia > Primates > Lorisidae > Perodicticus > Perodicticus potto. Next base: position 6,953 of record CAUYRH010070808.1, on the reverse strand, counting down.
TGTATCCTTTCTCACTTCCTATAAGTCATTCAATTTAATTTCTCCCATTTCAGCACCCCCCCATTCTAATTTACAGGATTCACTCTTTCAGGAAGAGTTTTCCTCCATTAGAACAGTAACTCCCAGTCCAGGGAAGGTGCTAACTGTTCCTTCTCCTTCTCTGGATTGTCTGAATGTCAGCAGGCTTCACAGTGGCCATCTATGTACATGTTTTCAGACCAAGTAAACCAAATAAAACTCAGACAACTTCCTGTGCTGGGTCAATACCAGGCTTTGTCTCCACTGTGGGCACTTGAACACAGGATAGATCCTTCTGGGCAATAGGGGGTTCTCAGGGCCCCCCAAAATGTTAACGTAGGCCATGGACATATTCTTTACGTGAAATGTTTCATTTCTATTTTTGTGCTAGACATTTACTGTATCTTGATTTGGAAGCAGCAAGATATTATACATCTCCTTAATAGGTTTTCAAAACAAATTAAACCTTCTAATATAACTCAGTTAAGGAAATAATGAAAGCATCCCCGTTAAAGGCTTAATGCTTAAGATATTAGAAAAACACAAAAATAAATGAAGGTTATATTCTTATCTGCTTTTGAATGAAATCAGGAATGTAAAAGTTACTATGGAAACTACATAAAAAGAGATATAGAACAATCACTCCTTATATAAATTCAGGACACTGAAAGATGATGACCATCATTCAAACAAACACACAGAACTAAGACTAGGCTTTTGCAAGAAAAAGAAGGTGGTTGACAGTAATAAAAACTCATAATCAATTATCTATTATGAATATGGTATCTCATTTAAATCTTGAGATCTAAAGAGATGCCAGGCAAATGTATGGTCTAAAGTCATGGTCAGGCAAGACCATGCAGTGTAGATGCTATAGCATCCATGGTTGTGGTGCAGCTCTAGATACAATGACACATGGAGATACAGCCATTGTACAGATAAGAGGGATGGGTTTCTTTGGGAATGGATAAATTCCATAGCAAAAATGCTTACAGGGAAATGGTCATGGCCCAAGACACTGTAAGAACTTGCATCCTCTCCTAGTGTTTACCCCCTTTTGCCCCTGAGGAAGTGAAAGTGTGGAAGATGGTGGTGAATAACGCCCCCTGGAGTCATCAGGGAGGAAATACGTGTGCTCACTAGCAACTACCACCCTCCAACTATACACACTCTAGACTAACATAGATAGTATGAAGTACAGACCTGCTAGTGATTTTCTGGTAGTTCAGATTCCAGGACTTTCTGTGATGGAAAGAGACATTTGGTGGTCTGGCTATATTTACTGAGCAAAGGCTCTTTGCCACCATAAACAGCTTCTCATTGCAAGATACATTCACAAGAAAATGTTCATAAATTGTCACTAAATAATAGGTTAAAGATTTCACAGAAAACACCCTAAAGTCTATTACTAACCTGGATGAGTAACACTATCATTACAAGAAAAAAAAGTCTCAAAAAACAAGGACTACATTGTGAAGAAAATGGAATTATTTTTGCCAAGCAATAAATCACCAAAAAAGAAAAAAAAATTATAAAACTTCAATGTTTAAAAATTCATTTTAGTTTGACCAAAAAAATTAGTATTCTTTCTGTAGTTGAGATCAACATGTGAAAATGTTGTCCAGTTATGTAAACCAAGATGACAGATTGCATATACTGTTGCATACCTTACAAAATCCTAAAAGGGAAAGAGAGCTCATCAGGCAAGCTGCTCAGAGTTTGTTTAGCCCAGCCTGCCAGCCTCTATCATAGTCAGAGGTGGGGATTCCTTTCCAATGGAGCTAAAGGATGGTTTGCTGACATGGCTATCTTCTTTAATATACTTAACTGGTGATGCTTTCCTATAGGTCTAGACATATAACTATGTCTTCATTGTCTACTGAAGCCAGTTTTGCTTTAGTCCATCTAAGATGTTGATGAAGCGTCTTTGAATCCATAAAGGTGTCTAAAATAAGAATAGGGAAAATGAAACCATTTGTGCCCGTTAACAAAAATACTTTATCTGACTGCCAACTTCTCACTTAGCATTAAGTGAGAGGTTCAACCACAAAGCTTTGTTCATTGTTTCTTTTTTCTGGCATTTTCTCCCAAAGTTTGCACAGGCTCTATAATGAGTTATCTGCATGCCTGTGCAGATCTCTGGAAGAGCTATCATGAGGAATTTGGGGTTTTGGAAACAAAAGTGAAAAAGTTTGACATGTCCATCACCTGAGTGAGACTCAATGTGACGGTTTGTAGTTTTCACATATGTTGGACATACACTCTATTTATTGGGCAGCTGAAGTTCGCTCAGCAACCTTGGTACCTGTGCAACTGTAATATCTTAGCAATTCCTTAATGAAATTCACATGGATCCTCCCAACCTAGCCAGATTTGTGTCAGCTTCCGTAACATGTTCCAGTTGCATGAAATACTAATTAAAGGCACTCATGGTTAACTGATATAAATAGTCCCCACTTAGCCCATTATAGGTATGGGCTGTAAAACAAACAATTATGTGACAGATGATACATGTTAACGTGGAGAAATTCTGTGATGACATTTCTGTTACATTGTAACCTCTTCAACCACCATATGTTCCACATTAGGGGCTAAAAGGGGTGATTGTGAAAGTGAGGCACCCTCCAGCTTGTGACTTTTCCTCTAAGAATAGCAAGACATGGAGCACTGCTGAAGGATTTACCTTACCAATGGAGGAGAGGCAATGAAATCATTGAAGGGAGTAGGTTTTTAACCATTCACGTATTTGGGATTTTGTATTCCAGTGCCCAGAAATTCCACCAGTCACTTACAAAATTGTACGCAAGGAAGCGTGTCTTCCTTCAAAAGTCATTCGTTTGTCCCCAGGTAGCCAGATTAAAAAAAAGATTTTGACATGGTAGGAAATTACATTTGAAATGTATTATTATTCTCTAAGAGATAAGTCAAATGCATGTCAAAATAATCAATGAATACAACAAATCATTTGGCGATCAAATAAACACACAAATTAATATAATTACTCAGTGGCAAACCATCTCCTAATCCTTTGTTTTTTTATTTTATTCTCCTCAGACTAGTCAGATGTCTCTTCTGAAACATTGGCTAAATAAAGATTATGTGACAACTGATCCTATCAAAGGACACTGAAATACACATTTTAGTAGAACAGCAACTTTACCTACGAGATTGTAAACATGTTATCATAATGCAAAGTGCTCATGTAAAAATTGCTAATGATATCTCTTAATACAAAAGAAAAATGGCATTAGTTCAGAATTGCTAAATTTATTACCACGTACTGACCTCTTTCTTTTTTGCCAAGTACTGTGCTAAAAGCTTTATGGGGGTTATCTCATTTGCTGTTTAAAAGCCAGTATGAAGAGTATTCACATCTTACAAAGTAATTTAGTCATGGTGAGATTAAGAAACTTGCTCAAACAATTGATTAGCTACTATGAACTAGGTAGGCTCTGTGATAAGCGTTGAGGATACGAAGGTAACAAGACAGGATATGAACCATCCTTATAGAATTCACAGTCTGGTAAGGGAGACAGACATATATCATTAGTAACAAGTAATTAATGAAATGTCATGGGGTAAGGAGTTCTGAGATCTTTGAGAACATATGAAAAGGGGGTATATCCTAGTTTGGTGGTTAAAAGACTTGACCACCGAAAATATTTGGGACCTGAAGTATGAATAGGATTTGAGCAGGCAAAGTCGTAAAAGAGCGTCACAGGCAGAGAGAAATGCTGTGAAGTGTTGTGAGACTAGAAAGAGATGGACATTCACGCACTGAGATAGTGACAAAACCAGAGTCAGAATCAAACTCAGGTTACCAATGTTCTATCTAGCACCTGCTGTACTTTGGCACAAGGAAAAGAAAAGAAGAAACCAAGGTTCAGAGAGGTTAATTTGTCCAAGGTTACACAGAGCCAGAGTTAAAATTTAGTAGTCAATCTCTGAAACTTACACCTAGAATGCTATGCTTTGAAATATGAGACTAAAAATAATCTCATGGAAATTCATTGGAATTTTTATACATGCTTCTATTTATTACCCACAAAGAGGTGATTTTTTACAGTGTATATTTTAAAACATAAACATAGGTAAAGAGAATGAGTATAATGTATTCTTCTTTAACTAACCATTTCCCAGATTAAATAATTAATCTATCTATCTATCTATCTATCTATCTATCTATCTATCTATCTATCTATCTATCTATTTTTTTGAGAGAGAGTCTCACTCTGTGCCCTGGGCAGAGTGTAGTAGTGTGTCATAGCTCACAGCAACCTCAAACTCTTGGACTCAAGCAATCTTCATGCCTCAGCCTCCCAAGTAGCTAGGACTACATGTGCTCGACACAACACCCATCTATTCTTTTAGAGACAAGGTCTGGCCCTTGCTCAAGATGGTCTTGAACTCCTGAGCTCAAGCAATCTTCCCACCTTGGCCTCCCAGAGTGTTAGGATTATAGGCATGAGCCACCATATCTGGGTCAGTATTTTTCTAATAAAATAAGTCTAATGAAGTAACTTCAAAATAAGAGACTACTGAGAAGAACAGAATTTTATCACAAAGAAATTGGATCTTCCGTCAAGACTCGTTGCCTCTTAAGTACTATATTAAAGTATTATAAATAAACCCCCTATATAAATCACAAGAATGGAGACTCGATATGGGAACATTCTTTTCCTCCACTCGGAGTGAGATGGAGCAGTGTTTGTGAGTATCTTCAGTAAGTTACAATGCCTTGGGCTTCCCTGCCTTGATGCCTAATGGACACGTAGCTCGATTTCCAGAAACAACAAAACTGCCACAGTATATGAACTTCTTCAGTATTGTAAAGAAAGCCTACAGGACTTATTTAAAGACTGGTTTTTGACACTTTGGAAATGTATTTTGTCTCAAGGTTGTTTATAATATAAACATTAGGGGGAAAGTGCTTTGCAATCTTCAATGGCAATACTACTATGGTTTTTAAGGATTATCTATAAAGTATAAATATGGACACAATAAGCATATCTAACTGACAATAATTTGGCTCTGTCCACTGAGGGGAGAGAAAAAAATGGAATGTGAAGTTCCTCCTACCATCTCCACGTGAACGCATGGCCTGAGGGGGTTCAAGATAGAAGCTGTGAATATACTCTGCTCTGTACTCTCACGATTGCAACGTTGCATGCAGCTCAAACATGGGCATCATGTTAAAATTACTCCATATACAAAGAACAACAACAATAATGGAATACATTCTGAAAAGAAAAGAAAACCAATTGAGTTTACCCTGAGATGAACCACATGTTGGAACTAACAAGTAAAAAAATTTTAGTCATTATTGTAACTATCCTCAATGAAGAAAAAGCATGTGCTTTCCATGAATCAAAATCTCAACAGAGAAATAGGAAATTACAGTGTAGAAATAGAAACCAAAGAGAGTAAATTCTAGACCTGAAAAATACAATTTAAGAAATAAAAATAAAATCGCTAGATGGATTTAAAAACTGAAAGGACATGAGAGAGGAAAGTGCAAGAAAACTTGAAGATAGGTCATTAGAAATTATACAAGGTGAAGAACAGAGGAAAAAAAAAATAAGAACAGAGCCTTAGGGACTTCCTAGATAATATCAGACAGTGCAATATAAAACTTGATGAAAGACAGAAGTTTGCAGAAACAAGATGCTAAATGAACACCAAGAATCATAAGCCCAAAGAAGCCCAGGCTGAAGTGCATCAATGTCAAATTGTCCAAGTTGCTCAAACCAGCTGATTTTAATGGACCCCTCTCCAACCCAGATAAACAATTGTGTGCACAGTTAGTGAGAGATAGAAAATGTAATTAATGAAATTTAAAATTTGATCTGACAGGTATGTATAGAATCTTGTACACCAACAAATAAAGAATAGACACTCGTTTTATATATACTCAAAACATTTCAAAAGTTGGACCATACAGTGCACCCAAAATACAGTACTCAAAATGCCATAAAGACATGGTACCATACTGGATCACATTCTCTAATTAAAATTTGGTTAAATTGGGAATTTATACACATATGTAAGAGATAATTTTAAAATGCATGTGTATGGAAGTTAAAAACCAAAAAGTATGCTTCTAAAAATTCATGGGCTCAAGAAGAAAACAAGGCTGAAAATAATCAGATATTTAGAACTATATATGAGTTGCAACAAAGTTGTACTTACAGAAAAATTTATATCCAAACAATTTGTTAAAGAACAAAAACCAAACTTTATGGATACTGAAAAAATAGAAGCTATAAAAACCAGAAAGCTCAAAGAGGGCAGAAGTGAAGAAATGCTGGGATGAAAAATTAACAAATAGAAAGCAGGGCAGCACCTGTGGCTCTAGTAGGGCACCGGCCCCATATACCGAAGGTGGCGGGTTCAAACCCGGCCTAGGCCAAACTGCAAAACAGAAAAATAGCCGGCGTTGTGGCGGGCGCCTATAGTCCCAGCTACTCAGGAGGCTGAGGCAAGAGAATCCCCTAAGCCCAGGAGTTGGAGGTTGCTGTGAGCTGTGACGCCACAGCATTCTACCGAGGGCGATAAAGTGAGACTCTGTCTCTACAAAAAAAAAAAAAAAAAAACAAATAGAAAGCAAATTCAATGTAGTAGAAATGACCAACAAGATAACAACAGCCTTTGTTTTTAAAAAATTTCCTTTCTGATAGCTATTTTGCCAGTGTTTTCTTTATAATTGATTTGTACTCAGTTTTATATATATATTAGGTGTTTGGATAGACATGTATTAGTTCTTAAACTCAAAAGCAGAAAAAACTAACCAACTATTTTTTTCATTCAAAGGCAAATTAATATTAATACCACTAATAATAATTTTATGCATGTAATTCTTCTCCCCACACTATATTTCTATGTTTACCATCTCTTTTTCTTTTCTTTCTCAAATGTCTCCTGCTCTCAGGGATCTG
>CAUYRH010070806.1:0-29409 GCA_963574655.1 Perodicticus potto | reverse complement strand
TAAAAATAGACCTGTCATTCAATCCTACAATTCCTCTAGTAGGTATATATACAGAAGACCAAAAATCACTTTATAACAAAGATATTTGCACCAGAATGTTTATTGTAGCCCAATTCATAATTGCTAAGTCATGGAAGAAGCTCAAGTGCCCTTGACCCATGAATGGATTAATAAATTGTGGTATATGTACACCATGGAATATTATGCAGCCTTAAAAAAAGATGGAGATGGGTGGCGCCTGTGGCTCAGTGAGTAGGGCGCCGGCCCCATATACCAAGGGTGGCAGGTTCAAACCGGCCCCAGCCAAACTGCAACAATAACAAAAAAAATTGCCAGGCATTGTGGTAGGTGCCTGTGGTCCCAGCTACTCGGGAGGCTGAGGCAAGCGAATCGCCTAAGCCCAGGAGTTGGAGGTTGCTGTGAGCTGTGTGATGCCACGGCACTCTACCAAGGACAATAAAGTGAGACTCTGTCTCTACAAAAAAAAAAAAATGGAGACTTTACCTCTTCCATGTTTACATGGAAGGAGCTGGAACATAATCTTCTTAGCAATGTATCTCAAGAATGGAAGAAAAAGTATCCAGTGTACTCAGCCCTACTATGAAACCAATTATAGCCCAAGAAGGAGAAAGGGGAGAAAGAGGGGAGGGGAGAGGAAAGGGTGAGGGAAGAGAGGGTGGAAGCACACCTGCGGTGCATTTTACAAGGGTACATGTTAAATTTACTAAGTGTAGAACATAAATGTTTTAACACAATAACTAAGAAAATGTGGTGAAGGCTGTTAACCAGTTTGATGAAAATATTTCAAATTGTATATGAAACCAGCACATTGTACCCCATGATTGCATTAATGTACACAGCTATGATTTAATAATAATTAAAAAAAAAAGTAGAGACCATGTTTATCTACCTCCATACTTGTCACCTAGAATTCTATTTGGGGAGACTGTATGTGTAAAAGGAGTATTATATACTCTGGATAATAGTTTGATTTTTAAAAAGATTATAATGTAAATATGTATTTCATTAAAATGAGGAGAGGGAGATTCCATCTTTAGATAATTTGCTCTTGATTTTTTTCTGAGACATGACCTGTTTTGTGACCCTCTTCCCTACCAGATGGCTAAAAGGATATTTCTAATTTTAGTATCAATTCCCAAACCTGGGTTTAAAAAACTCACCACTAGTTATGGGGTCACTTTAGCCATCTGAGCTGCCCAATACTCCGGAGCAGGAAAGGGAGAGGCGACATAAGTCAGGAGAGGTGACAAGGTAGGAAATGCAGGAGCAGCAGCGCTCCTGGCTGCACTGTTTGCTGCGGGGCTCCTGCCAGCTTACCCGACCGAGATTCCTCGGGAAGAAAATCCACTTCCCGGCCTGACGATTGGTGCGCGCTCTACTGCCATCTGCTGGCACCATGGTTGGTCGAATTCACACTGCAGACTTCAGGTCCTCACTCCTCTCAGATTCAGAACCGTCATTAGAAAGTAACGGATTAAGACTAATCCCCTCATTTTATGTAGTAAATATAGTACGAACGTTCATTTACTCCACACATTCTTGCCAACACACGGAATTTTATGTTTTTTTTAAATTTTATCCATTTTATGATTTTATAATGGTATCTCGTGGTTTTCTTTGGCATTCTTATGACAAGCAAGGTTGAGCACTTTTTACATGTGTTTGTCATTTGCAAACACTGTCTTAAGGGATGGCTGCTTGAGTCCTTTGCTCATTTTTTTTGTTGGGTCATCTGTCATTTCCTTGACTTTCTAGCTCTTTATTCAGGATATGAGTGCTTTGTCAGATACATGTGTAAATATTTTTTCTCATTTGAGGTTTGCCTTTTCATTCTTACAAAGGTCTTTTGAAATGTACAGAGTTCCCAATTTTAATGTAAATTTTAAACTTATACTTAATGTAAATTTACATAGTGTAAACTTACTGAGAATTGTATTAAGAAAGTCCAATTTACCAATTTTTTCTTTTATAGTTTATCTTTTTTCGGTCTTAAGACCAAAACCAAAGTCCTGTTTGGTGTATATTTCCTCTATGTTATTGTCTAGAAATGACATTTATCCTTTCATTTTTTTTTTAAAGAGGTAAATGTCTCACTCTATCATCCAGGTTGGAGCACAGTGGCACCATCATAGATCATGGTTCACTGCAGCCTCTTACTCCTGGCCTCAACAATGCCCCTGCCTCAGTCTCATGAGTTGCTGGGACTACAGGCACAAGCTACTGTGCCCAGCCCCTTTCACACTGAGATCTACCATCTACCTGAAATTGACTGGGGGTAAGTGTGGTGTAAGGGTATTGATATTTTTCCCACTGGGATATTCAACTGACTATTTAAAGAACACCCTTTCCTCAGTGCATTGCATATCACCACTCTTGTTATAAAGTAACTAAGTATCTGTGGATCTTTTCTAGACTCTGGTCATTTATTTATCCTTGGGCCACAGCCATCCATTTCTTTGTAACATATAATAAAGACAACAGAAGCAACAATAATTACAATGATAAAAGAAAGAAAGTTATTTTTTAAAAGCCCACAGATTTGTCTATTGCTATTTCTAGCATACTTAGCAATGTGAAAGTATCTTAACAGTCTCCAGTGAGACTAATCTGGGTCTTTCAGAATTAAATATTAACAGGATTAACTGGGTACTACTACTACATAGCTAACACACAGTATTTACTACATGCCAGGCGCCCCTTTAAGTACCACACACACAATAATTCACTTAACCTTCTCAGTATCTCTCTGAGGGTCCCTTTCACAGATGAGGAAAGTTGATCATGACATGCCCATTTGCCCAGCTAGTTAAGTGTTCAACCAGGACTTGAACACAAGCTAGTCTGGCTGCAGAATCTGTGCTTTCGATCACCACCATTGGGTACTTCTCCTATGGGCAATGTGGCAGTGCATTTTCTTGCAAATGACAAGCAGCCAGGCAACAGAGTGGGGGCACCAGTCTCCTAGTCCAGGGACTACAAATCATTCCAGAGCAACAGGACTCTGGAAGATTCCTTCTTGCTCCTCTGTCTATTCACTCCCTCTTTGGGATATGGAAGCATTTATTTGAAGGTAGATTGGTACTTTGCTTGGTTAAATGTTCCACACACATGATGGAGATACGGCTTGATGTAAACACCTTTACTGATGTGATTCCTGTTTTCCTTTTCAACTTCAACTCCCTCTCAAATCCTCAAATACACTGTTTTGTGTTCTTTTATGTGATAGTCAGGCATGGCCACAAGGGGAGACACAAGAAAACACTTCATTATACCGTTGTGCCTAAATCGTGGGGTCTCTTTCAATACTCATGGGTCCTAGAAACCTGGGGCACAGCACACCTCACACAGCCACTTGGGGAACCAGCAGTCAGGAGGTAGAAGGGGCAGGAGCAAGGGGCAAGTTCTAGGCCTTTGCTGGAGTTTCCGAGGACAAGGCAAATCAAGGAAGAGTAGCCGGTGTGGGACTGGCTAGTTCGAGTAATTTCGGAATGCTGTAAAGCAGAGGGGTTGCCTATAGTTGCCTGTAACCTGGCCCAGGGATGATTAAGGCAGAGGAGTATTGCTTCCTGGGGGCTAAAGGCTACAGAGCAGAGGTATGGCTCAGGAATGATTCATCTGTATATCAAAGCCATGCTCCCACCTTTGTATGTAGAGCATCTGGCATGTAGCCCCAGGAGCAACCTCTCACCAATCAGAAAGGTTAAGGTGCCAGAATATCATAAGAAACAGAAAAATTTTTAAATCTAAACCCAGAGTACATGCGCTCTGTATTCAAACTAGTGGTAGTGCCTCAAATTGCCACGTGCTCTTTCCTCTCTGAGCATATACTGTTCTTTGCTTTAATATTTTTACTCTTAAATTTTAAATCAAATACCACTTTTCTGAGGTCAAATCCCTAAGGACTAGATGCAAAGGGCTTTCCTTCTATCAAACCCTTGTGAGTGTGGCACTTTTCATATTGCTGTAATTACTGGTTAATAATAATATGCCTGCCTTTCTTCCACAATTGACCACAAAAGATCCTCCTACGGCTGAAGAGTGGGGAAAAGTAGAAACATTGTTAGAATGAATGAATGGATGAGAAATGAAAGAAACCCTTCCAGAGACAATATTCCACTCTTCCTCTTTTTCTCCACTCTGTCTCACAATATACTGTGTCTCTCACATGGAGTGATAAAAACTCCTTCCTTGTCCCCATTTACATATATCTGTGACCTCTAGCCGGTCCTCTTCCATGTAAGAGGCTGGAGTAGCCAAGAAAGAAAGCAGGCTCAGAATTTTTATAGGTTACTGAGATTAGTAATCGGAGTTTTAACATCATGGAATTATTAAAATAGAATATATATTTTGAGAGACATTTCATTTTATTTTATTTTATTGAGACAGAGTCTCCTCTATCATCCTGGGTAGAGTGTTGTGACATTTTAGCTAACAGCAACTTCAGACTCTTGGGATTGAGCAATCCTCTTGACTCAGTTTCCCGAGTAGCTGGGAATACAGGTATACACCACAACGCCCAGACAGTTTTTCTATTTTTAATAGAGATGGCATCTCACTCTTGTTCAGACTGGTCTCAAACTCATGAGCTCAGGCAATCTACCAGCCTCAGCCTCCTAGAGTGCAGGCATGAGCCACCGTATCTGGCCAAGGCAGACATTTTAAACTAAAGTTATATAAATTCCAGCGTTGGCTCGGCGCCTGTGGCTCAACGGGCTAAGGCGCCAGCCTCGTACACCTGAGCTGGCGGGTTCAAATCCAGCCCAGACCCGCCAAACAACAACGATGGCTGCAACCAAAAAATGACCGGGTGTTGTGGTGGGCGCCTGTAGTCCCAGCTAATTGGGAGGTGGAGGCAAGAGACTAGCTTGAGCCCAGGAACTGGAGGTTGCTGTGAGCTGTGATGCCACAGCACTCTATCCAGGGTGACAGCTTGAGGCTCTCTCAAAAAAAAAGGCTCCGCGCCTGTGGCTCAGCGGGCTAAGGCGCCAGCCACACCTGAGCTGGCAGGTTCGAATTCGGCCTGGGCCCGCTAAACAACAATGAAAGCTGCAACCAAAAAATGGCCGGGCATTGTGGCGGGCGCCTGTAGTCCCAGCTACTTGTGAGGTGGAGGCAAGAGATTCGCTTGAGCCCAGGAATGGAGGTTGCTGTGAGCTGCCATGCCATGGCACTCTATCCAGGGTGACAGCTTGAGGCTCTGTCTCAAAAAAAAAAAAAAAAAAAATTCCAGTGTTCATGGCTTATTCAATGTCATAAGCATCTTTAAAAACTAATTTTTATCATACCCCAACTGGTCAGTAAAAGGTATTATTTCCATTGTAGAGGTATACTTTTGAGCAGAATGAAGCTCAAAAGTACCCAATGGATAGTTCAAAGTACCCAAGCTCAATGACAGGGACAAAATTCTCATTTGAATCCAGGGCATCTGTTATTAAATCCAAAGCATTTTCCATTAAGCCACACTAGTCACTGCTCCTGGATGTAAATGTATTTTCCCTCAGCTTATATTGGTCAATATTTATAGACAACAAAAAGGATACATGCTTCATACCTGCAAGCACTGGGTTAATGATCATTTTGAAAGCTTCTCTATATAGGCAACCGGCAGAGCCTTTTCAAAAGGCAGTTAGTTAGGATAGAAGTGCCAGAGAAGTAAGCATTTATAAATCTCTCATAATAGAGGCACTGATCTGCAGAGTATTTTAGAAATCTGTATATTTCTAAAGAGGATACAAAGTACCCAACAGCTTATAAAGAACCTCTCTAGGTTCTGCTTCATTATGAAATGATAAAAAAAGTCAAATGTTTCTAGGTAATGACTAAAATTAGGGATGTAAGATGCAAAATACACTCAGTGATTTGGTACTACAGAAATAGAAAAAAAGATAATGGATCTAGTAGAGAATTATGCACAGGATCATAAAATTTAAATTGCGGCAATGTGAACAAAGGAGTCAGCAGTGTGCAAAAATCTGAACTTTTTTTTATGTTATGTTTTCTGGTTAGATAGCCAAAATAAAAGTATTGTATAAAACTAAATAAGAATAAATTTTTAAATGTTTTCTCTGTTTTAGCTTATCAGCAAGTGAGCCAACTGAGAACTGGCATTTTGAAATTTACCATTTGAAAACATTTATACTAATATTAACTTCTCATATATGGGGTGATGGTTGTCATTCTTTTATCTGCTTCTGAGTGGGTGATGTAAAAAACCCACGCCAGGACATTTATTTATCCCTGCAGCTTATACAGAGGTATTCCTGTACTGTTAGCCTTCAAAAACTGGAGTTTCAAAGACATGACATGTAAGCCTCCCTCTTTCTCCTCAGTCATCCTCAAGATGCAGGTAAATTATGAAACATTCAACTTTGGCAATGGGTGTGGACCCCTGCCCCAATAGTGCCATATTCCCACATGCTAGTTCATAAGATATATGTTAATCAAACAAAAAACAGAAATATCAAATGCTTTATTATATAGTTTCAACTGAAAAATATAAACAGTAATTACACACCATTGCATTTTAAGTATTTACATATCATTAACAAAGAATAGAAAGAAATGCTGGGTTTCTTGAAAAATGAGGGCCTTTCAAGTATATGGTATAAAAAGGATTACTAAAGAATATGTTGAGAAAAAAAGTCATATCATGGAAAATTATTAGCTATGTGGCTCAGAATTTCATCATATTTTAGATCCTAATTTTCTCCTAATATTAAAAAAAAATACAAGCCTACTGACTTACAAAGCCTAAGTTTGCTTTTAATAAAACACCTTGTTAACATAATAAATTTATAATTTATATTTTTATTTAAAATCTTTAAACATAATTGAAGAGCAAAACTTTGGAGGAATACTCTTAAAATTGTAAGTAATTAAAAATATATAAAAACTACATTGGGAAAACTGTCACATATAATACCTTAACAAACATAAACCCTATTAGAGATACAAACACATTTCATGGGAAAAGTATACTGACCTAGTAATATACATATACAGTAAAGAAATGAATAAGTACCATTTTATGAGATGCATATTATCTACTGCCAAACAGGGTGAACAATTAGAATGAGGCAAACTGTGTTAGGACTAACATAATTTAAAATTTCAAAGTACATTTGAAAATATATTTCAACATTTATTTAAACATAAATATGTAAAACATGAAAATACTGAACTAAAAACTAGTCTTGAACTTGGAATCAAATAATTTGTTAATGTGAGAAAATGCAGGCAGATCCCAATTTATGAAATGATCTACAGAGGCAGATTATAGGGACTATTTTGATGATGATTAAAAAGTGTTATGCTGGAAGCAACATTTGGATTTTTTTTGCCTCATTGTCAGTGCTAATTTATTACTTGGTAAATTAAATATCACACATAATGGGAAAATAACATTGCCCATCATATCACGTTATACATTTGCAAATTATAAAAATAAATCTTTCTGTAGATTAAAAAAACAGAATAATTTATATTACAAGTTTTTAAAAATATGGCAAACCAACCTGATATCATGACTTTTTTTTGCCTTGATTATACTGAGTCTTTGAGAATCTATTCAATAAATTAAATCAGAAATCTTTGATCCACCAATGTCTTGGATGCCAAATTCTTTTGTCCTACTGTATTACGAATAAATCGAAAAATCTGGAAAATTAAAACAATTCAGAATGAAAAGGAATATATATATAAGTTAAATATGTACACAATTAAAATATTTAAATGAGCTAATTCTCTCAACTGTTTATTTTCATATATTAGATGTCTGAACTTCATAGTTACACACTAAATCGTTTGAAGACTACTACCATTTTCTATAATATCAAAAGAGTATATGTTTCTATTTAGAATATATTTTTATGACTTAATAATACCAACTTTTCATGTTCACAGGGATACATGTTTAAATATTAAGAAAGGCAAATTTCTTCTAATGCTAGAAGATATGGAAACATCAAAAGAATCTACTTGTTAGGGACAGAATTTGTTCATAATTCTAGATCTCTATCAAGGACTAGTAAATTACATTTACTGACGCATATATAATTCCTTGACATAGTGAAGAATATTTAGATGATATTAATAACACCATTTCAAGAACATCAAATGTGCCATTTCTTGAGATCTCCATTTCAGGCTCCACACTCATCCATTCAGTTGTTTTTTAATCCACATAGGCAGGGGAGGTGTGAGCCTGATAAGCTAAAGGAACTTTTCTGTACTGAGCCCTGAGCTAGCCCTCCAGAGCTTGCTTTTTTGTTACAGTAACAACCAGTGATGAATGTGAATAGGACTCTAATTACTGTTCTCTTTCAGCATCTATAAGACTGGCAGTTAAGTATCTCTCTACAAGATTTCTTTCATGTTTTCTCAAGCAACTTATGCCTTCCACTAGACCCCAGTATTTCATTGACCCTAAAGGACAGAGTATAGAATGTGGTTGGTTAATATGTAATAATCAACCTTTACAAATTCCTAGTGAAAGTAAAAGTTGTTACTCTCTGCTATGAAAATAAATATCTACTTTTGGTGTATTTCTTTTAAAAGAAACTTAGAAAAATTTGAAAAATTTACCTCTTGCTGTAGGTATGTAAGAAAGGCTGCTGACACAAAATTCTGGCAAGCCAAATCCACAACACTGAAGAATAGCAGGTCAAAAATAAGAAGGGTGGCTTCATTTCCATAATATAGAACATTGCTAAAAGAATAACTTTCATCTATTAAAAAAAATTTTGAAATATAAATTAGAAACTTAAAAATAGAACAAATCTGCGATAAACAGATTGATGATAAAATTTGTATATTTAAAAACAGCATAAGAGAAACTAGTACTCCCCATGATACTTATAGCTTACGCAAGAATAAAAAGTATTAAAATTTCTTAATCTAAAAGAGGTTAGTCAAAGTGCTCCTCAAATCTCACAAAAAACAGTTTTCCACTGGGATCAAGGGTTAGTAATCGCTAGTAGTGTAAGTTATATTTATAGTTTATGCCTTTCAAAGAATTGTTAATCAATATCCTTTCTCTCTTTATATAACTAAAGGCTAAATTAATCTCAGAAACACTTTCTAAGATAGAGTAACTTAAATAAAAATCCTTCCAAGTTACAAATCAGATCTGCTTAGCTCTCTTCAACAATATTCGTGTTAATTAGCAGTGGTTTCCAAATTGTTTTGATCATATATCCCTGTTGGAATAAAACGTTAAGCATACAACCCCATAATAGATACATTTTATTAATTACTACTCTATATAAATTTTTTCTTTTTTTTGAGACAGAGTCTCAACTTTGTCACCTTTGGTAGAGTGCCATAGCATCACAGCTCACAGAAACCTCAAAAGCGATTCTCTTACCTCAGCCTCCCAAGTAGCTGCGACCATAGGCAACCACCACAATCCCTGGCTTTTTTTTTTTTTTTTTTTTTTTTTTAAGAGATGAGGTCTTGCTCTGGCTCAGGCTGGTCCAATCCACCACCTGCCTCAGCTTCCCAGAGTGCTAGGATTATAGGGGTGAGTCACTGGGCCCGGCCTCTACTGTATATAAATTTTATAAAATATAGTTTAACAATGATGAAATAGCAAATATAATAGAAATTTTATTATTTTCTTCTCATGCCTCCATGGATCAACTTGCATACATCTTGTGGGGGGAAAAACATTTTTTTAAATTATTTTTTGGAAGCAACTGGTCCATAGAATAGTGAAATTCCTTAGGGCCTAAGACGAGGCCCTCAAATTTTGTCTCTGTCCTCTTTATCTTTTCAAGCACTCTCTCTTATTGTGTCCCACTTTATACTAGGCTTCAATCATGAAGTTCATAAATGCACAGTGTACTTTGTATACAGTGTTTGAGTCTACTCATCCATCCCCTTCTACATGGATGTCTTTGCATCTCTCTTCCCTTGACCCTCCTGTTAGAGAAGTAGCTACTTTTTTTAAGATGCAGTTCAAGCTTCTCCACATTGCCTCTTCTAGCTTCACCTTGTGTCTGAACGGATTTTTTGTACTCCTTTCTGTCCTCAGCATAACCTGGAACTCTAGCTTCTAACCCTGCACCACTCTACTTACCCAGTCACATGTTTATCTTCCACAGTCTACTGAATAAGAAGCCTGAGCCAGGGGTCACTGGTCTGTGTACTCCAGGTCTAGCACAACATTTGGCACACAAATGAATAAACGCCATCGAGGCCAGGAAAGTGGTTATAACATTTCTATTCTTACCAACTCATACAACAGGTTATCAGTCATATTACCAGTGATATAAATACTATCTTTTTATTAACGAGAAACTACTCTTCTTGTTACAAATACAGATGTGTAATTTTCAAGAACATGAATAAAATAAAAAGTTAAATGTTAAAAATTAACTGCAATGTTATTCTTCTTTAAGTGTTTCATAAGTTTGCCACTGAGTGAGCATGCCAATAAAGTCTGAATTGTAGTATTTCTTTTACTTTTCTTCTACATGTACTTTTGATTCTGAAATTTGGCTTTATTACTTTCTTGCATTATCTTTTTTATGTCATATGCTACATGACATAATAAAATGGAACAAAGAAAACTATAATTCCATGAGATTAACCCACATTTATCTTTCCTTTGTTTTTATATAAAATTATTGCATCAAAGAAAAAATTACCAACACTATTATTTTTTTTCCAAACTTGGAAACTGTAATCGAGTTTTGCAAAGGCATTTGAAATATACCATTGTAAAAGATGCTTTTTTCCATTGGTTCCATGAATTCCATTCCAAGAATTCTTTCAAGAAGCAACTTATCTTTTATCAAGTAATCCAGTTCCTTATGAACCTAATGTAAAAAGACAAAATCATTTCACAAAAATAGCAGTGAAACAAATGCTGTCCAGTTAATGTAAAATGGGCAGGAAGGAAAATGAAAAATGGATAGTAGATAAAGAAAATTTGGCTATAAATTAAAAACAACAACAAAGAAAATCTGTTCTGCAAAAAGACTGAATTTACTACACTGGGATTTATTACAAAATTCTCTTTAGGAATTTTAAATTTTAAATGCCCTTAATAGTATTTTGGGCTATAAACACTGAAAATCACTTTTAACAAGCTTGTCAGGATACAATCATAGCATAACCTAAGGATTTCAACAATAAATAACACAGTACTATTTTGGTAACTGGCTAACAAAATTCTAGTCCAGACGTCATTTACGGTAACAATTACTATATTAACACACATGTAAAACCTCACTTTACTTTTACATAAGCTAACTCTATCCCTAAGTTATAGTTTATTAATGGCAAAAAATTTCCTTTTAAAACATTTCATTCCTAAGTATTAAATTTGATAAGCAAAAAAAGGGGAGGAGGCCAAAGTCTACTGACTTGGTTGACTTAAATAAATAATTGACATTTCTACTTCACTTTTTCAAAATTGGATTTGATTTTAGCATAAATACAAATGTTGACATACATACATGATCAATGAAAGAGCCAAGAAATTTATTCATGGTATTATATGCTTTTATACTGTGCTCAAAAGTACTTGCTGATGAAGTCAATAGTCTAGCAGGGCCATTTTTCTAATGTAAAAAGGAAAAAAAATGCAACATGTCTTATATTCTTGGTATTTAAAGAACATTAAATATTGACAAAATACATAAAAACTGTACTTTATACAAACCCTCATTAGTGTTTCATGAATTCTGTCATACTGTTGTCTCATCTGGCTAGAAATTGCAATCTGAAAAGTCTGACCATCTGTGTTGGGTACCAAACCTCTTTGGCTACACAAATTTTCCTGAAAAATTAAACAATTAAAAAAAATCAAAATCATAAAAATTTCCTATCTCAAAAAGAAAATACAGCATTTTTCTTTTAGTTGGTATCACACATTACAAGATTCAGAAGCTAAGTAAAATTTAATGAAATTTTATTTTGAAACAAAGAAATTCTAACATCATCCAATGTTCTCATTCCCTTCCAGATTTTACTAATTTCTTCCTTAATTCTTATTCATACACCCCTGCAGGTCTTTATATATTATATATATATTATAATATATGTAAACTATAAAAATTACATATAGTTTTTTTCACTGTATACTAATTTTCTTAGCTTTCTTTATTATCAACTTTATTACTCTCTAATATATATCAAAAGGTCTTGTCTTAGAATTAACGAGTTTTATAATTATAATCTTTTTTATTTTCTAAACATTTTGAAATGCTTTAATTAATTGTAATAAAAAAAGTGGTGAAACAGACTGAGCAGTTAATGTTATGGATCAGATATCCACTTTAGGTCTCCCTGACAAGACCTGAATTCTGACAACTACAAATATGTAAAATTTTTGGATTTGATTGATACTTCAAGGTTCAATTCAGGTTGTTTTTGCTTTCATGAAGCCTGTTCACATACTCCAGAGCTTAATATTCACCTTCTTTGTCTATACCTAACCTGCAAACCCAATATGACATTCACCTTTCTACAAATTTAAAGAAAGAATACACAGGTTTGGCTCCTGTGGCTCAACAGGCTAACGCGCCAGCCACGTACACCTGAGCTGGCGGGTTCGAATCCAGCCCGGGCCTGCCAAACAACAATGTTGGCTGCAACCAAAAAATGGCCGGGCATTGTGGCGGGTGCCTATAGTCCCAGCTACTTGGGAGGTGGAGGCAGGAGACTCGCTTGAGCCCAGGAATTGGAGGTTGCTATGAGCTGTGATGCCACAGCCCTCTATCCAGGGTGAGAGCTTGAGGCTCTGTCTCAGAAAAAAAAAAAAAAGAAAGAAAGAACACATATAGTGAATTTCTCTATTTAAAAAATTACATGCCATTTTAGAGAATTTATAAAATATGGTGAAGTACAGCAAAGAAAAAATTTATCTATAATCTCAACACCCAGAGATGCAGATATTTTCAGGAATTTCATTTCCAGTTCTTTTTCCAGGGCATATATTAATTAATACGTATGACTAGCATAAAATTGGGAACACACTGATTTCTTTTCACTTAACATTATATTCTGGGCAATTTCTTGTGCCATTAAATAGTTTATTTTTAAATTTTATTTTATTTATTCTTTTTGAGACAGAGTATCCCTCTGGTGCCCTGGGTACAGTGCTATGGTGTCATAGAATCCAACCTCAAATGCCTGGATTCAAGTGATCCTCTTGTGTCAGCCTCCTAAGTAGCTAGGACTACAGGCGCCTGACACAAAGCCCAGCTAGTTTTTCCATTTTTAGTACAGACGGGGGTCTCACTCTTGATCAGGCTGGTCTTGAACTCCTGAGCTCAGGTGATCCACCTGCCTCAGCTTCCCAGAGTGCTAGGATTATAGGCGTGAGCCACCGTGACTAGCCTCATTGGTCTATAAAACATGATTTTATATATACTTAAGATTTCACTGGCAAATATAAACCAATTTATTTAATATTCTCCAACTTTTACATATTTTCCCTTATAGAAAACACCTGTGGCTCAGCACCTGTAGCTAAGTGGCTAGTGCACCAGCCACATACATTGGAGCTGGCAGGTTCAAACCCAGCCGGGGCCTGCCAAACAACATAAACAATTATAACCAAAAAACAGTTGGGCCCTGTGGTGGGCACGTGTAGTCCCAGCTACTCGGGAGGCTGAGGCAAGAGAATCTGTTAAGCCCAAGTTGGAGGTTGCTGTGAGCTGTGATGCCATGGCACTCTACCAAGGGTGACAAAGTGAAACTCTGTCTCAAAAAACAAACAAACAAAAAAAACAACCTGTGATGAAGATCCTGAATTTAACTAGCTGTTTATATTGCTAATTTTTTCCTTATGTAAAAGTCATAAAATCAATGAATCAAAGATTATCAACTCTTAGAAATCTCTTGTGGCCAGGTGTGGTAGCTCACTCATGTAATCCCAGCATTTTGGGAGGCTGGCTGGGGGCAAGTATTGCTTGAGCCCTGGAGTTCAAGACCAGCCTGGCAACACAGTGACATCCTATCTCTACAAAACAATTTAAAAATTAGCAGGGGATGGTAGTGTGTGCCTACAGCCCTATTTGGAAGGCTGAGAAGGGAGGATCACTTGAGCCCTCCAGCAGTTTAAGGCTACAGTGAGATGAGACTTTGCCACTTCACTCAGCTTGGGTGTCAGAGCAAGACTCTGTCTCAAAATAAAAACAAAAACTGTTGGTATATATTGCCCAAATGCTTCCCAGAGGTTTGGAAAAATTTACCCTGCCACCAGTAGTTTAATGGTTGCCCATTTCACTACGTCCTTGATGCTATTAAGTATTAGCTTTTCTCTTAAAATTGGCTAATTTGAAGAAGTATATATATTATTTTTATATGATTATGATTTAAAATATTTTTAGATGTTTACTATCTCTTCTGCTTCATTATTTATTTTTAAAAATCTATTGGTCATTTGTCCACTGAGCTTTTAACTTAGTATTTTCTTATTGGCTTGTTTGACTTGAATATTGTCACAATACCTCTTTCATATATTACCAACATTTTCCCCTAATTTGCTCTTTTTATTATGATTGTTTGATATATAAATGTACTACATAAAAGTAAAATCAGTTAATACTCCTTTTTTGATGCTTTCTATTCCTTATTTTAGAATTTCATCCCTAATGTGAAATATTCTTTTTTAGGTTCTCTTATGGTTTCATTTTTTATTTAATTTTTTGGTCACAGGGTAATTAGAAATTTCTAATAGTTAACCAAGTGACACAGTTAAAAGTATTAAATTAATTCTTCTCTGAGATGCCATTGTCATGTATCCAATTTTTTCAAGTCATAAATATGGCCCCTTAACCACTAAATCCTCTTAGTTTTTTCTCTTAAGGGTATCTTGTTCTTTTTAAAATTTTATTATGGAAGTTTTCAAATATACACATTAGAGAATAGCAAACCACTCACCTAGCTTCAATAATTACTAACATTTTACCAATTTTGTTTGATTTATTTCCCAACATTTCTTTCCTTAGAGTATTTTAAAGGAAACCCCAGGCTACGTCATTTCATCTGTGAATACTTTTCTATATGTATCTCTAGTAAAGACTTAAAAAAAAATAACTACCATGCTATAGTTATACCTAACAAAATTAATCATTCCTCAATATAATTTAACATTTAGTTCATTAAACCTCCCAGATTTTTCTACCCAATTTTTTCTTATAGCTGGTTTGTCTGAATCGGGACCTAAATTATTTGGTTTGCTTCTTAAACCACCAAGAATGTAACAGTTCTTCCACCACCACCACCATCCCTTCTTGTCTTTTCATACCACAGATTTGTTTGGAGACACTGAGTCATTTGTCCTGCAAGGCATCCTACACTCTGGATCTGGCTATTTAATTTGCTCCTTTATTCTATGTATTGCCTATAAACTGGTGGTTAGGTTGAAAGGCTTGATTATATTCAGGTTCAATTTTCTTAGACAAGAGTATTTCATGGGTGATGTTATATACCTCTCACTGTATCATATCATAAAGTGCATAATGTCACTTTTCCTTTGTCTCAGAAAGATTGAGCCAATGTGTCCAGATTTTGTCAACCTGATCCCTTGTTATTAAGTCCCAGTCAACATTCACTTCAATGTTCCATTCATCATGAATTCCTTCTTTCTTTTTTTTGAGACAAAACCTCAAGTTGTCACCCTGGATAGAGTGCCTTGGCATCACAGCTCACAGCAACTTCCAATTCCTGGGCTCAAGTGAGTCTCCTGCCTCTGCCTCCCAAGTAGCTGGGACTACAGGCGCCCACCACAACACCCGGCCATTTTTTGGTTGCAGCCGTCATTGTCGTTTGGCGGGCCCAGGTTGGATTTGAACCCACCAGCTCAGGTGTACATGGCTGGCGCCTTAGCCCGCTGAGCCACAGGCGCCAAGCCTCCTTCTGCTTTCTTTTAGAAGGAAGAACTTTCCCTCATGCATTATGACTCTGAAAGACTGATCATATTGAAACTGCAAGATAAAATTAGATTCCCTTTACTAATGTTCAGAGAACTAAGCTGATAACAACTTGGCAAAAGTGATCAGTGAGGATTTAATATTGCTATAGATTCTAGATTAAGAAAAGAGAATCCATCTCTCAACTTAAAACAAAAAGGTATAAAATACATTCATACCGCTTCTCTTTTAAGATTCATATTCATTTCTTCCATATTAGTATCTGCATGGCCATGTACTGATCTACCATGAATATAATATCCAAAACATTTATGGGATAACAGAAACACTGATATCTATAAAAAAAGAAGAAGAAAAAGTAATTAGCAACTCATCTGTGAAACAGTTTAAAGAATTAAATTTTTCTTAAAATTGTTTCTTTTCTCCCAAAATAATGAAAATTGACTTCTTGGACAATATATGAAGAGGATAATGAGGTAATAAAGAATAATAAAGTTATTTTTTAAAAGTACATGGAAAGAAGATTGAAGATATTTTCTAAGAAAAGAAGAAATAGGGTTGATACGTAAGAAATTTTCAGGGCGGCACCTGTGGCTCATTGAATAGGGCGCCCGCCCTATATACCGAAGGTGGCGGGTTCAAACCCGGCCTTGGCCTAACTGCAAAACAGAAAAATAGCTGGGCGTTGTGGTGGGCGCCTGTAGTCCCAGCTACCCTGGAGGCTGAGGCAAGAGAATCGCCTAAGCCCAGGAACTGGAGGTTGCTCTGAGCTGTGTGATGCCATGGCACTCTACCGAGGGCGATAAAATGAAACTCTGTTTCTAAAAAAAAAAAGAAAAAAAAAAAAAGAAATTTTCAGGGGCCCAGTGCTAAATGAACTTTTTGGCAGAGTAAGAAATTCATAACTAAGAAACTATAAAGACAAACAAAAAACTAAGGGAGTTAAGTATTAACTTGTAGCTCATTATAATTATGTATGTAATTAACCACTGGTGGAAAATTAGACTGAAAATCCAATCACACCAAATCATTTTTAAAGCTTCTCTTAATGTACTTATGACCTTTAAAAAGGAAAAAGTAACAGTTGCAAGATAAAGTCAGAAAGTACTTACATTACTCATAGAGCACAAATCAACAAATTGTCGAATTTTATCTTCTATAAATCTCTCATAAAAGACAGCAAAGAACACGATCTGAAACAGTAAGCCAAGTTCATGGTTATTAGCTTCTAGGATATTAATTTTCTTTTATAGCCACAGTATAGTATTTTAAGAAAAAAGAATTTCCAGCAAGAACACAGTGGCCTCTAATGGTTCCTATGGAAGAAAATCTTATTTGTCATTTTCTGATTCTTCTGGCACAGAAAGGAGGATTTTGGAATTGTGGTTTAAGAGTCACTGAGGGAGTCTATTTTTGATTTTGGAAACTTTCATGTGTCGATAAGACAAGCACGGGGAAGAAAGAAAAAAAAATCTCTTACAAATTTAGGATAAACCAACAGATTAGTGGTCAGAAAGTATGTCTAGTTTTGCAATTTTGTTCATCTCCTGAATTCCAGAAGTCATTAGAAAAATTTCTGCTTTTTAAATTAATTTTCTCTGACAGAATTGCACATAAAAGGCATAAATTTAGTATTCTATTTTGATTATAGACAATGTGTTAAATATTCAAATGGAATGGTTTTAAGTGGTTTCTTAGACAGATTTAATAACAATGCTAGAAAAGGAAGTTCTATGAATAAAAAAGTTCACACTGTAGACCTTTTTAGATATTTTTGAGACAAAGGTAACAGGGCCTACCTGTCCTCCGTTTAAAGATGTCCCCACTGTTCCTCAGTCTCAATCTCCACTTCCCTCACCTCCCTTCTCTATATCATGTCCTTGTTTCTTCATAGCACTTATCATCTGTAACTTGTTTTTGTTACAGCATATCCATTACCTCTGCACAGCACCCAATACATAAGAAGTATTCAAATATGTAAATAGATAAATTTACATATTTATTCAATGACTAAATCAATCTACAGCAGCTGATTACTGAAAAAACTTTTCTACACACTCTGTATGTGTGTGTGTGTGTATATATATATATATATATTAATCGTCTTAAAAGGGCATGAAAAACAGTAACATTCAAAGTTTAAAAGTTTAAAAAATTCAAGGATATAACTTAAAAGCTGAAGAAGCTGGGTTTAGGGAAATAAAGAGAGTAAACAATAAAGCCTTCTCATTAGAGTTAAGATTAGACAAATTTGGGGTGGTGCCTGCGGCTCAGTGGGTAGGGTGCCAGCCCCATATACCAAGGGATGGTGGGTTCAAACTCAGCCCCGGTCAAATTGTAACAAAAAAATAGCGGAATGTTGTGGCGGGCGCCTGTGGTCCCAGCTACTTGGGAGGCTGAGGCATGAGAATCGTCTAAGCCCAGGAGTTGGAGGTTGCTGTGAGCTGTGACGCCACAGCACTCTACCGAGGGTGATATAGTGAGACTCTGTCAAAAAAAAATTAGACAAATTTCATGAAACCATACCAGTTTGTTAAAGGAACTCTCAAGAATATTTGAGGAATAGACACTGATATTATTAGAATATTACCATGGAGAGAAATGCTGATAGTAAAGTGAAAAGCAAAGAATGAGGTTAGAAGGTGGTGTGTCAGATTGCTAAATGCTGTCTTCAATGTCCTTTCTCCTTCCTCCTTGTAACAGATCCCTCTTTTGAGCAAGACACATTGTTGCCCAGCTGCAAGACTTCAGTGCAACTAGGTGTAGGCATCTGTCTATGTTCTAAGCACGGAAAGACTGAATGGCACTTCTGAAAAAGCTCTTGAAGAAGAGAGGGTGAGCTCATCTCCCTTGACTCCCCCCTGCAACTACATTATTCATTATAGACCCTGAGGGGACCTTGGAGATGGAAGTCCCATCTGGGAGAACAGAAGGACGGGCTTCTGGGTCCTGACAGCAGCACGGCGCCACCACTCTAGCCCTGTGCTACCAACTTTTGCTCTTCTTTTTTCATGGGAAAGATAAAGTTCTCTTTTATTTCCTCCACCCCTACTATATTTTTTGTTGTTTTTGGTACAGTCAACCAAATATGAAATAGCTTATCTGTCCTTGTACTTATAAACTAAGCATGGAGTCAATTCTATAAAGTTGCAGACTCTGAAAGACCTTTCAAAGTCCACTATTGACAAGAATGGGGACTCTGAAATCAGACTGCCTGTGTTCAAATTCCATTCTGTCAATTATGAGCTGCATGATTTTAGGCAATTATTTAACCTTCTTGTGCCTCAGTTTCCTCATCTGTAAAATAAATATAGTAGTAGAACATATCTCAGAGGGCTATAATAAAGATCAAGTAATTAATATGTACAAAGCAATTTTAGTCGCTCCTTGGTATGCAGGGGATTGGCTCCAGAACCTGTGGTTATTCCAAAATCTGCACATTCTCAAGTCCTGAAGTCAGCCCTGCAGCACCCAAGGATATGAAAAATCAGTCCTCTGTATACTTAGGTTTTGCATCCAGGAAATAGTGTACGTAGTATTTTTGATCCATGTTTGGAAAAAAATATGCATATGAGGGGGACAGTTCAAGCTCAAGTTGTTCAAGGGTCAACTACAATTAATTAGCACACTGCCTAAAGGATAACACAATATAAGAATTGGCTATTAGATATTATTATTGTTGTTCTTGTCATTTTCTTTGTGCTACAGGGATCAGAATATGGTCAATACCTAAGAGTAATTAAGTATATAAGTAGAGTTCAAAGAGGAATGTCACTTAGAAGTATAATCTCTTTTTACCTGTATAATTCCAATGACTAGCCAAAGAGCAGCAGACACTGCATATCTCAAAATGCGGCTATAAGGAGCTATATAGCTATGTGGGCTTCTAGAAAGACTAGAGGAAGAGTCCATTAGTGCTAAGTTCTTGAATCCCACAACCTGGAATAAAAAAAAATAATAATTTACACAAACATGGATGAAGAAATTCCTCTAAGGCAGTGGTTCTCAACCTTCCTAATGCCGCGACCCTTTAATACAGTCCAAAGGAGTTGCGACCCACAGGTTGAGAACAGCTGCTCTAAGGCCACGTATGGTGGCTCATAACTGTAATCCTAGCACTTTGGGAGGTTGTGATGGGAGGATGGCTTGAACCCAGGAGTTTAAGACAAGCCTGGGCAACACAGTAAGACCCCATCTCTACAAAATTATTTAAAAATTAGCTGTGCATGGCGGCATGGGCCTATAGTTCTACCTACTTAGGAAACTGAAGTAAGAAGACTACTTGAGCCTCATGGCAGTGAGCTATGATCACACCATGGATACTCTAGCTTGGGTGATGAAGTTAAGATTCTGTCTCTTAAAAAAAGAAAAAAAGAAAAGTAAACTCTAAACTGAAAATAGAACATTCTTCCCTACTCCTCACCTTGAAAAACTAAAATATCTAAATTCTTATAAACAGTAAAAACTGTAGTTTAAAAATAATTATTATCCAGTATTTTAACTATAAAGTATGTATATATATTTGTACATTATTTATAATATTTATTTTGTGACAAGCTATCACTCTATCTGTCAGGCTGGAGTGCAGTGGTGAGATCACAAGTCACTACGGCCTCTGACTTTTGGGGTTTAGGGTCTCCTCCTGTGTTAGCTTCCTGAGTAGCTGGGACTACAGGAGCAATTCATTGGTATTTTTTAATTTTTTTGTAGAGATGGATATTGCTATGTTGCCTAGTATGTTATAAAGTATTTATTAAAGCTAGTTAGTATGTTTGGTGTTCCTCTGAATATGACCAAGGGTGAAAAATGACCTTGTCACACACACTGACAAAGCTCAAAAAATTGTAAAAAAGAATGAAAATTTTTTCCACTAAACTACCAATAAGTTAAAATAACAACTAACATTTCATGAGCCTTTAACATGTGTCAGGCAATATACTAAATATTTTTCATGCTTTAAAAGAGTGTATTTCAAATGTCTTCTGATAGACAGAACTTATTTTTGTTTTAAGATAGCCTCACTCTGTTGCCCTGGGTAGAGTGCCATGGCAACATTGTAGCTCATGGTGACATTTAGCTTACAGATAACTCAATCTCTAGGGCTTGAGCAATCCTCTTGCCTCAGTCTCCTAAGTAGCTGGGCCTATAGGTGTAAGCCACTACACTCCTTCTGAGCTCAAGCAATCCATCTGACTTGGCTTCCAGAGTTCTAGGATTACAGGCGTGAGTCATTGTGACCAGTCTGATATAACTTCTTTGATAAGAGGAAGCCATGGTTAAGTAAGGTTGGTCTGCTCATTATACTTACCTTAATGCCTTCTATCCTGGTAAAATAAAGGCTCTGAGAAGTTTTATGGTAAATGATTCTATACAATTTTATTGAATCCAGTGTTTCCAAACTTACTTGACTGCAAACTTCTTTTTCACATAATACCTTTTAAAGCTCATGAAACTCATAAAAAATACTACCATACCAAAAAGTAAGTATGTGAGGTATGTTAATTAGTTTGATCTAGTTATCCCATATGTGTATATATATATGTGTATATATATATATATATATATATATATCAGAACATCACATTGTATACCATAGAAATATATGAGTTTTTTCTGTCAATTTAAGAAAAACCAAAATGTTACTTCAAGTGAATTTTTGAAGTATTGCTCGTATCACTTAGAAGCCCTACAAATATAAAGATGTGTCAACCAATCTTAAGAAAGAAAAGAAAGAGAAAAGAGAAGGAAGGAAAGAAAGAAAGATTAAAAAAAAAAAAGAAGGAAGACAGACCTAAGAGTTAATAATTTATTTCCAGGCTTAATTAAGCAAATATTTCCTGGGAAAACCTGTTGCCCATATAAACAGTTTCCATATAGAGTCTCATACTTAGTACTGAAAACTTCCTGTAATAATTCCAACCAAATCTACGAAATAATTGCAAATGTCATAAGCATGTTGTGTTTTGTTCAGTTGTAGCCCCAGGTCTTAGCATAAAACACAATCCACAAGATGTGTTCAATAATAATTTGCTGAAAAATATCAACCTAATAATAGTGGTTCTAATGCAGGGGAAAAGGAAGATCAGAGGGGAATAGTCTTTTCAAAACACAGGAAACTGTCAAAACAAAATCTCTAAGAGTCAGGCCAAGCATAAAGAGCTCCCCAGGAGATTTTGATACAAAAAAGCAGTTTAAAAGCTACTCCTTAGATCTATTCCTTGATCTCCTCTTAAAGGTCAAGCAAGTTCACAGAGACAAAAAGCAGAATGGAGATTGCCAGGGGTTGAGGGCAGAAGGTAATGGGTATAGAGTGTGTTTAAAGGGTATAGAGTTTCAGTTTTGCAAGATGAAGAGTTTTGGAAATGGATATAGGTCTATTACTTACTGAACTGTATACTTAAATGGTAAACTTTGTCATGTATCCATCATGATTTTTTAAAAAGCCATTCCTTTTTAATTGTTTGAAATATTTCAACCTTTAGAAAATTCTTCCATGGGTTATAAAAATTTAGTTGGAATTATATTAATTTAACATTTATGAGGTACCCATAAATTGCAAACAACTACATCAAATAGTTTATACCTCCAAAAAGAAGAGGACAGTAAGTACTTGAAAGAGTGAATTAATTTTTCTCACAGTCTGAATTTCATTCCATTCATTTGCTACAAAATATGTTCTCCATATGCTTACAGGAACAGTGGCACTCCGTACACCACCCTCACCTGATGAGGGAGATAAAAATGAATAAAAGAGGCTCACCTTTTTTGCTCTGCAAGGGTAGCAAAAGATTTTTGGCACAAATGTTTATTTTAGTTACCTTCAACAGCTTTCAGGACCTTTCCTTTAGGTCTCTCCCAATCAATAAAGAATATATCTATGGTCACCTGGGATATGAGTTTATGCAAAAATTGTAGTGCCTGAGGATGACATATAGTTAAAGTATCAGCATAAAGCCTGCTTATGAAACCAATACTGATGCTTTAAGAAACATACTGAAATCGCGAACCTTACTAAGTGCAGAATACAAATGTCTTCATATAATAACTGAGAAAATGCCAGTAAGCCTATGTTAATCAGTTTGATGAAAATAGTTCAGATTGTATATGAAACCAGCACATTGTACCCCTTGATTGCACTATTGTACATAGCTATGATTTAATAATAAAGACAATAAAAAAATAAAAAAAATAAATTGTAAAAAAATTATCATTTTTAATAAAGCACAAAATATTGCCTAAAAAAATAAATTACAAATATTGAAAAATCAAGAGATGGAAGAAGATATATTGAACTAAGTAAAGACATAAACAATAGATGATAGATAAATAATGCATGTTCTAATTGTTCCAAATGAAAAACAACTTGATTGTTGTTTCCAATAACATACTTGTATAACATAGGAATATGGGAAAACTGCTTAGCAAGTTTTCTCTGATGCTTAAGGATAATGTCAGATAAATTAGAACTAATAAATGCATATTTTATTTTCACATAGGTTTAATAAAAACAAGCTTCAAACAACAAAAGTTGAAATAAAGAAGATAATGAAAAAAATTGTGGTTCAAAGTAGAGGAGGATAGTTAGAATATAAGTATTCCAAATGAATTCAGGTGCCAGACTTGAGACTAATCACATCCCAGGTAGTAAGCAAATTACAACTGTCAGTTTTCTTTGAAAATCTACAGAAACTAGAAGGGCTATAAAATTAGACAAAGGAAAATGCTCTGATTTTCAAAAGAGGGAAAGGATAGACTACACATTTATAGATTGGCAAGCTTTACCCTGCAAACCAATGGAATAAACTGATCACCTATCGAGCACTTTCTAAGCATTTTGGTTAGATTGTCTTGATCACTAACAGTCAATCTGATTTATGTCAAGTTATGTTTATGTCATTGATAGGGTAGTAAATAGAACTTCTTTTAAGCAGTTTATTTGAGAAAGTCTCCCATGATAGACTTAATGAAATGATTATGAAGTCATGGGTGAATTAAAGTACTATTGGGAACATTTGTGATTGTTTAAAAAACTGGTTAATCAACAGATTCCTTCATAAATTGAGATGTCAATCTTCACTTTAAGCATTTTTATGAATGAACTAACTACATCCATAGAAGGCTTATTTGCCAAATCTATAGCATTAAACCCAGGAGAGATGGCTAATACAGTAGATAGGTTCAAATTAGTTCAGCAAGATAAAATCATGGATGAAGACTAACAAAATAAACTTAATATGCCCACCCTTGTATTAAAAAGATAAATAGCTGACACAGATAAAATATGAGTGACACCTGGCTGGGCAGAAACTGATCTAAAAACATTACAACAGTTTATCACAAACTTAATACAAACCAGCAAAGTAACATTGCTAAAAATGGTAGAATAATCTTAGGTCTCTTTAGTAAAGAATAAAGTACAATTTATTGTTCTCTCCTGCAACTGTACTTCACTTTTGGGTTATATTTTATGGGAATGATTTTGGATCAGGATAGAGAGAGAAATGAAGCTACCTCATAAATGATAGAGAGAATTCTTATGTGTCAGGCTGCAGGAAAAACTCAGATTAGACACAGCAGCTTTTTTTAATGTTGAAAAGGCTTTTATGTAAAAGAGAAATTAAATATGAATTCTTTTTTGTCCTAGTGTAGTTTCAGAGTGTTAGGGACAGATATGGAGATAAATTTATTTAACATTAAAAAAAAAATTTCCAGGGCAGCGCCTGTGGCTCAAAGGAGTAGGGCGCTGGCCCCATATACCAGAGGTGGCAGGTTCAAACCTGGCCCCAGCCAAAAACTATAAAAAAAAAAATTTCCAAGCTGTTGTTATTTTCCAACAGTGAGATGAACATTAGGAATGAGCATTAGTAATCTTTCTTTTTTTTTTTTATTGTTGGGGATTCATTGAGGGTACAAGAAACCATGTTACACTGGCTGCATTTGTTGGGTAAAGTCCCTCTTACAATCGTGTTTTTAGGAAGATACTCAGAGCTTTGAGAGAGAGATGGATAAATTATCTTTTTGAGACTTTCATAGGGAAGTTTAGGTGGATCAGAGGTGTATATAAGGATCCTATAATATTTTAGAGAAACAACTGTAAGATGTTCTAGGATGACTATGATAACTCAGGATGACTAAAAGGGTATATTTCCTAATGCTTTAGACTTTCGTTGTAAATCAAATCTGTTCTAGACATTGTCTTTGGCCACTGGAAATTTTCTAAGGACCTTGCTGCATGCTCTTATCATAACTCGTAACTTTAGGGTAGATTTCAGATAATTCTATGTAATAAAAAGATTGCATTTGAATTATAGTTACTCTTCTTAATAGTAAAAATAGACTTCCTATTATAAAGCACCAATGTGTCTAGGACCAAGTAAGCTTATAAATGTTGGACATCAGGATTGGTCTAGGTTGAACGAAGCTTAAGGAACTTTTAAGGTCAGCACTGCTGGTTAATAGACAGTTGAACTTTTGAATTTATGATCTGGACTTTGATAAGTAATCCTTACAGAAGATGTGATTCATTTAATGTTATTCTTACCATATTTATTAAATTTATGAACTCAAGTCCTAGGTCTTGAGTTAAAAAACTCTTCTTTACTAATAGCTGCCACTGCTTCTCAGCTGAGTCAGAAGAATACTTGGATTTAGTATCATCCTCTTCCTTTTGAGGGATTTCAGTTTGATAAAACTCCTTTAGGCTCTGAAAATGCACTTCTACCTAAAAAAGGAGAATAAAAGTGAGAGTTAGGAACACTTAACATCATTTTTTATAAAGAAAAAATGATAGGTTTCAATAAAAGCTTATGTAAAAATGAAATTTAAACTACATTTTCAGAATTCTTTAAATAATTATTGAATATTGTCAACACACTGAAAAGACATAAAAACATATTTAGATAATTGACAGACAGGACTATTACTGGTAGTCAATTGAGTTGAAAGTTTATTACACATAAGAACTACTTATTATAGCCAAAATCATATTTATGAGTTATGTATTTGTGTGTATGCTTTGTAGTTTGGGACAATTTATGTTAAAGACCAGTGTGGTTTTATTTATTCTCTTTTTTTTTTGCAGTTTTGGCCAGGGCTGGGTTTGAACCTGCCACCTCCAGCATATGGGGCTGGCACCCTACTCCTTTGAGCCACAGGTGCTGCCCTGTGTAGTTTCATTTAAAGTTGAGTTTTATGATTTGGAAGAAAGATACACATACAGAAACAAGGGCTACAAATCAATAAGTAATGTAAGCTAGTGAAAAATTATTAGTAATTAGTAAACCACAATTTACTTCTAATCAGTGATAAACCAGAATAAAAGAATATAAATAATTACTAATTAATTTTTCTCCATTAATTAAGCTAATCTTATTAAGATATATTACTTTGCCTCCTTGGAGTTATATTTTCTTATTGGCTAACCACTGTAAGCAGTACTAGATTATTTTCTTTTTTTTATTATTAAATCATAACTGTGTACATTAGTGCAGTCATGGGGTACAATGCGCTGGTTTCATATACAATCTGAAATATTTTCATCAAGCTGTTTAACATAGCCTTCATGGCATTTTCTTAGTTACTGTATGAAGACATTTGTATTCTGCATTTAGTAAGTTTCACCTGTACCCTCGTACTAGATTATTTTAAATCACTCTCCTTGAGCAGAGTTTATATAAAATCAAATGTGTCTATAGAACTATAGCTTAACATGTAACTGGGTATTGTAGAAATAATAGAAATTATTTGGCACAAGTTTTTAGGCATTTTCAATAATATTAGTGGTCGATAGGACAAAACTTCAAAGAGTTCACAACTACCAAAGGTAATCTAAGCACACTAAGATATTTTAGGCAATGGTTAGTAACTACATCTTATACATTTAACCATCATTCTTAATTTAAACAAACTTAATAGGAGAACCTGCAAATAGCTCTCTGAAGCAGGAGTTCCCTCTTCATTTCCATATTCCATTTGTTATGTCTCTATGCTTTGCTGATGCTTGTTCCCTCAGCCCACAACCATCTTTCCTCAATTTTCTTCTTCTATTTACCCTACAGGTACTAGTTAAAATGCAACTTCCTCTGGGAGTCTTCTAAGATCCCCTAATAAAAATTAATCATTTATTTCTCTGAATACCCAAATATAGTTCTACTGTCATAGAAAGAGAGCCTTGAATGCCTCATCCCACAGCCACGTATCCACACAACCTCACAGACACACTGAAGAAAAGCCACTAACTCCATACACAGTGAATGGGGGGTTTCCCCAAAGGAAGCGACGTTTGTTTTGTGTCTCTAGGAATTTTCCAGGGTGAGAGGGAGCAGAATGGGATCCTAGATGGAAGAAACAACATGTGTACAAGCATAAATGTGGAAACACTGGCTGGTTCAGAAGATAATAAGTGATCTTAGTGTGAGAGAAGTTCCAGTGGAACAAGCTGAGTGGTAGGAAAGAGCCAGGGGGATGACTGTGCTGGGATACAGGCGGCGGCAGGTTTCAACTTGTTTTCCACTGTAACCAACAGGGCAGCAACACATTCTCAGAGTTTGAAATAATAGGTTGCGACCACAGTGACTCAGAAGCAGCATGACCATCCTCAGTGCTTCACCAGAGCCAGGCACTGCCGCCTGGTTCAAACATCATAGCCCATCAGTTGCACACGATTCTCCAGAGCATCAACTTTAATTCATCTTCCTTTTGCAGCTGCTCAAACAAGCCTTGTTAAATGCAAACAACAATGATGTCATGATAGGAATTCCCTTGAATCTGTACTCGTTTACTTTTTAAGTGAGTTAATGATGAAATTTAGTATTTTATCCACTTTTGGTAAAAGTTATTTGCAACTTGCTTCACTAATTACACTTGCCAAATTACTTGAATTTTATGGGGTAACGCGATCAGAGTTGCTTTAGAATGATTTTATTTTTTGCACAGAAAGGAGGAGAGAGTAAAGGGGGGAACTGTAAGAGGCAGATTGATCAAGCAGATGACTTCTGTAAGCTGCATAGGAGATGATGAGGTACTGAACTGAGACAGTGAGGGCACAGATGCTCAGAAACCTTTCAGGTCAGCTCAGCAGACCGACACACGCTAGCACGGCCGTGGTAACACAAAAAGCAAATGGGAGGAGAGTCACTGTGGTGTTTGCCAACTGCTCCATCTTGCACACCTCACTTCTCAGAGCCCCAGTTTCCCTCATTTGTAAAATGGAGATCCCAGTAACAAAGGGCAGAGGTGTTATAAGGGTTAAATGAAATCAGGAATGAGAAGCACGGGGCCTGGTGTAAAATGAAGTGCTCATTAGGAGAGCAGTCTGAGAAGACTCTGAAGCTTCTACATAGGATTTCTGAAAGGTTGGTGGAGTCGTCAGCAACCTGGTGCCAAAATACAGAAGGAAAAACATATTTCAGATCAGTGCCTGCCTGGGACTAGGGTGGGAGCCAGGATTGACTAAAGGTGCATCACAAGGCTCTTTCTGGGGTGATGGACTCATACCAAAACTGGAGTGCTGGGAGGGTCGCACAACTCTATAGATACACTAAAAAGCATTGTACTATAAATTTCATGCTGTGTACATTATACCGCAATAAATATATTTAAAGAAAAATGCAGAGGTGGCAGGAGTGGGTACCTGGGTTGAGTCAATGCCATAGAGACATTCAGTGGGATGAAGCCTGAAAAGACACCATTCCATTTGTCACCCAGGTGGCTGTTAGGAACCTTTCAACAAGTGAAGAGGTGGCCGGCGGTGGGGTTGAGAAGGAAATAAACTGAACCGTAGTGGGACGAGGACTGGGGAGAATGGGCAGGTGGAGGCAAGGGGTGTCTTCTTCCATCCCAAGAATTCACCTTTGCAAAAAAGGAAAATGGCGGAGGGGTAGCCTTGGTGAGGGCCAGATGATTTGGACATATCTGAAGAGCAAGGGGAAGGAAGCAAAGGAAAAGGCAAACTTAAAAGTTAGAGGATGCTGGCTGGAGCTAGACTCTGAAGGATACAGGAGAATCCGGGGAGGGGCTGCTTCTGGGCTGGCGTGGGAGAGAAGCAGGCATTCGTCTTAGGGGAGCTGTGGGTGGGGGGTGAAGTGAGAGGAATCAGAGCCTTCAGGCCCCACGGCCTCACTTCCTTCAGTGGCGTTGGGGGTAAGGACATCCGGTGAGACTTAGGGATGGAAACTGGGGTGGGATGCTTGAGAATTGCTTCTGAGTGGGAGCAAACTAAGGCACGTCCTGGGACCCAGCTGAGGCCCAGACCCACACATTTGTAATGTGCCAGTAGCACAGTTGTGTGATTTTCCGCAGCAATGTCTGGAAGCTTGGAAAGAATAGCTGAGTAACAAAGTGTTGGACCGATCTCATATTAGGAGTTGGCAAGGCTAGTCGGGGGGGTGGGGGGGGGGAAGTTTGGGCTGTGAGGGGGTGGTAGACAAGCATGGAAATGAGGAGCAACGCACTGGGGCGGAACGCCGGAGGGGGGCGGGTGGAGTGGTGGGGGCGGGTTGGG
>CAUYRH010070804.1:0-30897 GCA_963574655.1 Perodicticus potto | reverse complement strand
AGGAGCATCTCTCAAACCAGGAGACCACCCTGGGCAACAGTGAGATACTTTGAAAAATAAAGTTGTGTGGCTCGGCGCCTGTGGCTCAACAGGCAAAGGCGCCAGCCACATACACCTGAGCTGGCAGGTTCGAATCCAGCCCGGCCCCCCAAACGACAATGACGGCTGCAACCAAAAAATGGTCGGGCGCTGTGGCGGGCGCCTGTAGTCCCAGCTACTTGGTACTTGGGAGGCGGAGGCAGGAGACTCGCTTGAGCCCAGGAACTGGAGGTTGCTGTGAGCTGTGATGCCACAGCACTCTATCCAGGGTGACAGCTTGAGGCTCTGTCTCAAAAAAATAATAATAAATAAATAAAGTTGTGTAAACAAACTCTTTGTTATTTCAGAAATCAGACCAGCATATTTTGGAGTGAAAATTGAGGGTCTGGGGCCGGGTGCAGGGGCTCGTGCTTGCTGTCCCAGAAGTTTGGGAGGCTGGGGCTGGAGGATCCCTTGGAGCCTTGGAGTTGGAGACCAGCCTGTCCAGCTAGAGAGGCCCAATCTCTACAAAAAAATAAGTGAAGGAAGAGGAAAAATAGGCAGGATCTTGGGCCCAAGTGTGCCCAACCCCTGAGCAGGAGACATGTGAGGCCTGCAGGTGAGGCCTGTTCTCCTTTATGGGAACCTTGTGGGGACCTGCTCCTGATTTGGGTGTGGCACCCCTGGCTTTGGGGACAATGCCATATCCTCTTCCTATTTTTCATATCCCAGCATGCTGTGGCATCATTGCCCACAGCAACCTTAAACTCCCAGCCTTGAGCAACCCTCTTGCCTCCGCCTCCTGAGTAGCTGGGACTATAGGCGTGCGCCACTATGCCTGGCTAGTTTTTCTGTTTTTAGTAGAGACGGAGTCTCACTCTTGCTCAGGCTGGTCTCCAACTCCTGAGCTCCAGTAATCTACCCGCCTAGGCCTCCCAGGGTGCTGGGATTAGAGGCGTGAGCTACTGCGCCCAGCCTCAGCTGCCATACTTCTCTCGCCATCTGTAATATGTGCACCTGAAATAAATTCCCTAGTTCAAGAAGCTTTTGTTTTGCTCACCGTATACCAAAGTTTGAAGAGGAACTGTCCTAGTCTGGGGCCCAACAGTTTCCCACTGGCTGGGGTAAAGCACAGAAGGGAACCAATAAAAGTTATCAGACCAAGACCGCTCACCTTCTCAAGACAGCCTTCCTCCTGGACCTCAGTTCCCCCTGTCTGCACCTCCTGGGCTCCACCCTCCCGTGTACACCGACAGCCCTGTTCCCAAAGTGTGCTCCCAGACCACCTTCTCATCAGGCAGCCTATCCGCTGGGTCTGGGTTGCTTGAAAGGACTCAGACAATGTGGCTGGTGGGAGTTGCTGGGAGGAGGGCAATTTGCTTCAGAAGCAGCTGTGAAGAGGTGATTAGAGTCGGCATATGCAAAGCAAGGGGCACTCGGTAATGAAAGAGGGTAATTTCAAGGCACAGGGTTTTATGTGATTCTGATGGGACATTTATAAATCTCCCCAGGAAAGATGCAGCTGTATCTGACCTCACAGGTTTTATTTCCTCTGCTTCCTTGTGGTCTCAAGATAACTCCAGCTCCCAGCCTCAGTGTGGTTTGCTTACAGCATTTCCCAGGAGCTCTTGTGCTGCTGATCACTGATACAGCAGCAAGTTTTCTAGTTCAAATCCCTGGTGGTGGAAATATGGATTTCCATAGAGAAAATGGAAAGTCTATTTCACAGGGGGAAACAGTGAGGCAGAGGAGACGCTCAGACTGGGTAGCTTGGGGAGCCCTGGAGAGAGGGTCCACGTCCAAAGATGTGGACAGAGGGGGGGTCTCAGGGGCCTCAACCTGCTGAATGTCAAGGGGTTACTGAGATGAGACCTGGGAAGAGAAAGAAGGTGGGGTGAGCAGAAGGATCGCAGCCCTCAGGGACTTCCTTATAGGGATAGAGCCTGGTCCCTTTGGCCTCTGCTGGCTGCCCAGGGTTGGGGACGCCTCAGGGGAGATGCAGATGGGAAGTGGCCTTTGTCCTATGTGCTTCCATCATGCTCCTGGTGCACCGTGAGCACTGGAACGTTCTAGAACACCACGGCTGGGTGGCTTAAACAACAGAAATTCATTTTCTCACAGTTCCAGAGCCCGAAGACTGAGCTCAAGCAATTGGCAGGTCTTAGCTCCCTCTGACAGCTCCAGAATAGACACTGCCCACAGTGCTCAGCCGTCCTGTGCTCCCGGCCCTCTGCACACCACACAGCCTTCTCCCCATGAGTGTCCGTGCCGGCGTCTCTTTTCTTCTCAGAAGGACACCAGTCACACTAGATGAAGAACTCAACCTATGCCTGTGTAACCTCTTCTTTTTTTTTTTTTTCCCAAGACAGTCTCACTTTGTTGCCCTCGGTAGAGTGCTGTGGCACCACAGCTTATAGCAACCTCAACTCTTAGGCTTAAGCGATTCTCTTACCTCAGCCTCCCAAGTAGCTGGGACTACAGGTGCCCACCACAATGCCCTGCTGTTTTTTGGTTGTAGTTGTCATTGTTGTTTGGCAGGCCCAGGCTGGGTTTGAACCTGCCAGCTCCATTGTATGTGGCTGGTGCCCTAGCCACTCAGCGACAAGCACCGAGCCCTCTTCCTCTTAATTAATGAGATCTGCCATGACCATTTTCAAGTAAGGTTACATGCTTACGGTCTAGAGGCTTAGGACTCCTGCATATGTTTCCACGGGGCACAATTCACCCTGAAACAGGAGCACTCTAATAAACACTCATCTCTACTAAAAATAGAAAAACCAGCCGGATGTTGTGTTGGGCACCTGTAGTCCCAGCTACTCAGGAGGCTGAGGCAGGAGCATCACTTGAGCCCAGGAGTTTGAGGTTGCTGTGAGCTGTGACACCACAGCACTCTCTCCAGGACAACAGAGTGAGACTCTGTCTCCAAAAAAAGAAAAAAGAAAGAAAGAAAGATTAATCAGATATTTCACACAGGAGTGTAAAGTTCAGCAATGTGAGACTTTGATTTACAATGGTCTCCTAATTTATTGTTGTGTATTTTTAAACTGTATTATTTAAAACAGTTAATCTAAAAGGCACTGCTTGATTATTGCTAACAAGAAAAATACCGTATCTGTCCACATCTTCCCAGATCCAACCACTGATAAAATTGTCAGGTGATGAATAGAGGTTTTTCTCTAGGTGGTTATTCTTTCTTTCTGGTTTGTTTGTTTGTTTTAGATCTAGTTTAAATATTACAGAAGTCCACATAAGAACAATATCTGGCTGGATGCTGTGGTTCATGCCCATAATCTCAGCACTTTGGAAGGTTGAGGCTGGAGGATCACTGGAGGCCAGGAGTTCAAAACTAGCCTGGGCAACGTAGGCAGACTTCGTCTCTACAAAATATTAAAAAATTAGTCAGGTGTGGTGGCGGGTACCTCTAGTTCTAGCCAGGGACTAGGACTGGGGGGCTGAGGCAAGAGGATCATTTGAGCCGAGGAGTTTGAGGTTACAGTGAGCAACACTCCAGCCTGAGTAACAGAGTGAGACTCTGTCTCAAAAACAAAAACAAAAAGAAAGTAAAAAAAGAACAATAAGCATTGGGCGGTGCCCGTGGCTCAGAGGCGTAGGTTGCCAACCCCATATGCCAGAGGTGGCGGGTTCAAACCCAGCCCCAGCCAAAAACTTCAAAAAAAAGAACAATAAGTATTTACTGGGTAAATATAGAATTACAAACTACAAAGTATTTTTCTGGGTAGATACAAATGGGATTTTTTTTAACTTTGGTGTTTTTAACGTTGGTGCTGGAGAGCAACGACACAGTCTTAGCTCAGTGCAGCCTCAATCTCCGGCCACCTCAGCACCTGGCTTAAATGACTGGTATTTTTAAAGGGGCCTTTTCTAACTCTCAGAACTGACACCCTCCGGGTAGTCCTTCATCTTCCATGAAGCACT
Source organism: Perodicticus potto (assembly GCA_963574655.1). Lineage (NCBI taxonomy): Eukaryota > Metazoa > Chordata > Mammalia > Primates > Lorisidae > Perodicticus > Perodicticus potto. The sequence goes on along the minus strand of CAUYRH010070804.1, from coordinate 26,943 downwards.
TGCAAATGGCTTGGTTAGGTCCAGGGCTAGCCAGAAAGGCAGAGGTACAACCAGCACCTGCACTTCCCAGGTGGAAAAAACGGCCTGTGAGGACCACATCCAGGGAGGATGTGGTCCGAATCCTCCCTTTAGTCTGGACGTGATCTGTTACCTACTTGCCCAGCTCACTATTCGCAGACTCTGCAATTCCACTTCTGTGCCACACCCCTGCTGCCTCCTGGGAATGCAGGGATCATCTTTAAAGTTTAGACTAGCACCTGGCTCATAGTAAACACACAATAAATGGTCTTTCCTTATGCTTGACACAGAACGATTAATTCTAAGTTCATTATAAGCTGAATATGGTTAGTATAAGAAAACATACAAGACCCTACAACACTAAATGTGGTAGTCACAAGCAAATAATATTTTCAAAGGACCTGTTAAACTTTTTAAAAGAATTTACAATGTTGCAGTGTGAATAATTAAAATAATCAGAATAGGCATGAAATTTCCCATACAAACCTTGACATCCAAATAACTAGACTAGGGATTCCTAACTTTGGGAATTTTTTATAAAAATTTAAAGTATCGGGGCAGCATCTATGGCTCAGTGGGTAGGGTGCCAGCCCCATATACCGAGGGTGGCGGTTTCGAACCTGACTGCAATAACAACAACAAAAATAGCTGGGCGTTGTGGTGGGTGCCTATAGTCCCAGCTACTCGGGAGGCTGAGGCAAGAGAATTGCCTAAGCCCGGGAGTTAGAGGTTGCTGTGAGCTATGATGTCACAGCACTCTACCGAGGGTCATAAAATGAGACTATCTCTAAAAAACAAAAAAAAATTTAAAGCATCTCCAGTTTAATCAACTAACACCTTTTCTACAGGCCTTTATGTCAGGCCCTGAGGATATAATTATGAGTGTGGAAGGAGAGATTCAGGACAGTTCAGAACAGAGGTCAGGTCCCACAGTAAACGGCAAGCATGTGCTAATTGGGGGACCTGCTGGCAGTGGCGTGGATGCTGACTGGGTGGCGTGTTGGGGACACTACAGGGACCTGCTGGCAGCAGCGTGGATGCTGACTGGGTGGTGTGTTGGGGACATCACAGGGACCTGCTGACTGTGTTAGAGGACAAGGGGTGGATGCAGCACTGGGTGTCCACGGGGGCTGAGGGGAAGAGAAAGAGCCACACAAAGCCAGTGACAGTGCTGTCTGCCCCATTCCTGCCCCTCCTTCTGGGAATTCCTCTCTCTGCTTTCCGGGCACAACTCCTGCTTCCCCAACCCCACAACCAGCCAGAGGCCCTCCCAGAGTCGCCATCTTCACAATTGAGTTTCCCTGTTGGGCATTGGCAGGGCTTCATAAAAACAGAAGGAATGGTGTCCAAGTCAAAATAAAAATGTAGAGACAAATCTCTAAATTTAATGTAGTGTCTAGAAAGAAAGAATTGCAATTCGGGGCACACATGCAAACCAGGTGGTCTTTGGTATGTCCAGAAAACAAAGAGAAGGTTGGAGGTGTTAGCAAAAGGAGATGTTTTAGCAAAAGTTATGGTTTGCTCTTTGAGAAAGGTCACTGGCACCAGTGAGGTTCTCCGGATTTTTACGCAAATTATCTAGTTGGGAGTTGGTCCTAGGAAGCCCTGCAGGGCATGGGAATTGACAGAGGGGAGGTGAAGATTCTAATTAGGATCTGGAACAAACAGTCCCCTCAGTGGGCAGCTGGGACTCAGGGAGCAGCAGAACAGTCTCAGAGTGAACCCAGTTGGGGGGAAGAGGCTGGAATATCGTCCCCAAAGCCCAGCTGTGCTGGGCTGCGGCTGTGCTCCGGGGGTTAACACTTCCATGCTCCTCTGAAGCTGCCCTCTGCCCCGGTGGGACCTCAGCTGCCAGAGACAGAGAGGGGCAGACAGAACTACCTCTACAGACTGCTTCTTCAAACTTTTTAAATGGTCTGAAATTTGTATTTTGAACTTCTAATTGGAAAAAAAGAAAAAGTCTCTTTCTGTTCTGAAAAAATAAAATACACCTGGGACCTACCTATAGCATTGCCAGGATTTCTGGTTGGAGAAGACCATGTCTGGACTTGGTTTGTGATCTGAGTGACACTAAATGGGTGGCGACGTTAGCCTGTGACGATGCTAAGTTGCATTTTAGGCAATTTGGAAGAGTTGTGCTCAGATCCTGTGAGGCGCTCTGTGCTGGAGTCAGGGAGAGCTGTGCAAGCAGAGCGGAAGCAGACGATGCCGGGTCCGACGCTGGGCAGACGGAGCGGACGCCCCACACACCGGCCGGACTCTTAGGCAAGAATCCAAATGGAAGGAAACTGCATGTCCGACTACCTGTGTGATTACGAAAGTGCCCGACAGTAAAGCCTTGTGTAGAAACCACAAAACCTTAAAATAACAAGAAATCTTATGTAACTAGTGAAACAGGTATAACTCTCATCAAGAAGGTGCAGCGTCAAAGTGGCAGCTGCGCTCAAGTCAAGGACACACAGGTAACAGTTGCTGCAAATGAGGGCGGCACCTCCGGAAAATAGAAAAATACACTAAAAATGAGGGGAAGTGTATAAAAATAACAGGAAGAGCTAATGAAAATTAATGATGTGTCTGAAATACAGCCAGAATTTGATGTAACTTTCCGTTCGTCAAATGCATAAGAACTGACCAATAGGGCCTGGCCAGTGAACAAGGGTTTTGCAAGGACTTTGGTAATGGGGAGTGAGATTGATAACCCAGATGAAAGCCCCTGCATTAATAACAAAAGGATCAAGGACACACACAAATATATTTACAGATCATTGCCTCAACTTAAGGCCTGCCAAGGCCCAGCTGTATCACTGCTTTCAAATTTATTTATAGATCAATGTCCTAATGTGATAAACAGTTGGCTTGTAAACTAAAAATACTGAAAATCACAACATGTAACTATGACTTTTTTTCCTTTTCTCTACTGTGCGAAAGATGTCAGCATAGGTCCGAGTCCGGGGACAACTCCTTACTCATCTGATGAATGGGATGAGTGGTGTCAAAGGATGCGCTTACTCCACAGCTAACTAATAAACCACCGCTGCAGCTCTGTCGACAGGCTCAGCTGAGACTCCCAAGTTGCACTCCCCACAGAACTTCCTTCTCCGAGTCTAAGGTGACCACAGCCTGAGGCTGATCCCTCTCCGTGGAGAACAAACCTGAAGCTCTCGGCTCTCAGCTCAGCTGTTCCGTAGACAAGGAATCCTCCAGAGAGGAAAGGCTGGGACTGTGGAGGCCTCTGAAAGCTCATCTCCACTTCACTGTGACCTGCCCTGGGTGCCCTTGGGAGTTTATGTTCATGCTTCCATTTGTGGGTTCATTTGCCCGGAGAGTGGACATGTGTATGGCAGTGAGCTGCCCTTCCCTTGCAGACTCAGTGCAGCTGTTTGACAGAGGCCAAAACAGAGAAGGCCTGTACTGTGAGCACAGGTCCCCGTCACCAAGGACAGAAGGCCCGAACTGCCTAGGGGTTGGGGTGGGAGGGCTCCAGGAGAAACATCACAGCAAAGTAGGGGCAGAGATGGGAGAGTGTCCCAGACAGAGGCCATTTAAGAATTCAGTGTGCGTGTGTGTGTGTGTGTGCACACGCATGTGTGTGCACAAAGGGGGTCCTACATTCCAGGCAGGGCTTTGCCATGGCTCAGCCAAATGAAAGATGGAGGTAGGGGGATGACGGGGAAGACCTGGGCTGGGCGGACGGCAGGCAGCCCACTGACCAGCCTCAGAGAAGAAGGGGTCTGCGGTGCCCAGACCCTACCAGATGTTCTCCTTCTGGCTTCGGGGGCTGAGGGTGAAAGATGTTGGAGGAGGGGAGGTTTGGGGACAGCAGAGTCAGTCTCTCCCCTCCCCTGACCTGGGCCAGTGGCAAAGACAGAAACACCTGAGTCTACTTGGTGTGGGGGGGCGCACATCCCTCTGGGAGTGCAAACGGGCACAGCTTTAGGGTTGAGAATATGCATCATCTGTAAAGCGTAAGAATAACATTCATACACCTTCCCTAACCAATTTCTAGAATTAAATCTGTGAAACATCTACACAACCGTGCAAAGACACACACACAAGGATGTCTCCTGTAGCATTTTTAATGTGTATATTTTTTGTTTGTTTTTGAGACAGAGTCTCACTATGTCGCCCTCGGTACAGTGCTGTGGCATCGTAGCTCACAGCAACCTCAAACTCTTGGGTTTAAGTGATCCTCTTGCCTCAGCCTCCCAGAGGGCTAGGTTTTACAGGCATAAGCCACTGCCCACCTTGTGTATATTTTCAAAAGGAAACAAGTACTCCCATTAGTAGATGGGTTGCAGAGACTATGCCCACGAGGCCAGGAGTCCCTCAGGGCTCAGGGAGATTGTTGACCTGCTGTGCCTGCGCTGGGCTGGTCAGGGGGGGACCAGGAGGCTGGGGGCTGTGACCTGGACTGCCAGGCCCCAGACAGCTTAGAGCAAAAGAGAAAATTAAAACCTCTGCATCCTAATCACAATGCACCTTAACACATGCAGTCAACATCTGGAAAGGTGTGTATTTCTGGAAGAAGAGCTGATGGTGGACTTCCCACCTACATTTTATACACATGACTATAACATTTCAATCTTCAGAGTGACAATGAATTATTTTTGCATCAGGAAAACACAATATTTTAAAGTAATCAATAATACATTAATATATTGAAACAAAAATGTTTGTGAGTCCAGGTTAAAAATTACATTTTAAATTATATATAATATTACTCTTAATAGGGCATTTGGGCTATTATTTTTATTTTTATTTTTTTTACATATACATGTGTTTATAATGTTCCTACTTTTTTGCCTTCACAGAATTAAAAAGGCTTAAAATTTAATAACAATAACAATGTTTAAGATAAGGACTAGTGGCTCGGCACCTGTGGCTCAACGTACACCTGAGCTGGCGGGTTCGAATCCAGTCCGGCCTGCCAAACAACAATGACGGCTGCAACCAAAAAATGGCCGGGCATTGTGGCGGGCACCTGTAGTCCCAGCTACTTGGGAGTCGGAGGCAAGAGACGTGCCTGAGCCCAGGAATTGGAGGTTGCTGTGAGCTGTGATGCCACGGCACTCTATCCAGGGTGACAGCTTGAGGCTCTGTCTCAAAAAAAAAAAAAAGATAAGGACTAGAAACAAAAACCTCGTAAAGAATGAACGAAGATAAATACATTCAGAAAAGAAATCAGATGATTGCTGCATCGAAATATCAAGCAATAATAATAATAATAATGCAAAGAAAGTAACATTCACATTGTCAGATAAGAGTATGTCTATTATAAAATGCTTTGACTCTGAGGCTTAGTATGGAATCATCAGTTAACTTCTTATTTTTTTTCTCAAAGTCTCAAAAAATAGACAACTAATATTTATAAATAAAAGTAAAAGATAATTTCAAAAAACAGATCATGCCAAATCTTATAGATAATAGAAAACGAAGAAATACTTCAAAATCATTCTACTTAATCTGGATACACCTGATATTAAAATTGAAGAAAGTATATTACTATAAAGGGGAAATTACAAACATATTTCACTTATAAATGAGGATGCAATATCTTAAAAAACATATTAACAAGTTGAATTAAAAATTAATGTTTAAGGAGGCCGAAGCAGGTGGATTTCCCGAGCTCGGAAGGTTCGAGACCAGCATGAGTCAGAGTGAGCCAGAGTAAAAGATCCCGTCTCTACCAAAAAGAAAAGAAGACGCCAGGTGTTTGGCAGGCGCCTGTAATCCCAGCTATTTGGGAGGCAAAGGGCAAGAGAATCGCTAAAGGAAGAAAGGAAAAAAAAATTAATGTTTAAGTAATGTATTTTGGACAAAATTAAATCCAATTTATGTGAGAATTAGTCACTATTTTCTTCTTTTTTTTCTTTGAAGAAAACATTTATTTAGTAAATTATCATGTTTTCCAAGAGGAATAATTCCGCCTGTACTTGTTTTCTAACAAGAAGATATGAACAAAATCTGGTAAATCAGACTCTCTTTCTTGTCTCTTTGTTTCTACCGAAGAACTAGGGGAAATTTTTCTTTTATGTATGCATATTTTTTAGCCCCAGGATAGGAAATGGTATAAATGAATATTTGGACCTGAGTGGAATGTAGCTGGCAGGCAGTCTCCAGCATCAGAATAATTGAGATTTGCCATCTGGAATGGGTAACAAAATTAATGATCTAAAGAGGGATTTTGTGTTGCTTTACCTTTCTGTTTGGAAAGAGATTTGTGAGTTCTGTAGGGTGAGCTACTGACCAAGAGTTAATATGTGGAAAGAAGAAGTTGATCACATAGAAACACCTCCAGTGTGTTCAGAGATGAAAATATTGGCACCAGGAACAAATCTTCATTATGTATAACGGAACAGGTCTTCATACACAAAATTGTATGCCTCAAAAACCAGGTATCCTGTAATACATCTTATCTTTGTGTTGAATGGCGTTTGTCACTAGGTGTTCTAAGATAGCTTGTGTTTTGTCACCCAGGGATAGAATCAGAATTTGAATCCAGAGCTCTAGCCTCTGTGTGTGGTAAGGTTTCTCTTCACTCCCTTCCTTCCTTTTTTGTATGTGGGTAGATTTTTGCAACTGGAGTTCTCTTCAGAAGTTATTCTTTAAGGTTTTTGGGAGGCAGAATAATGATCTATTAAAAACTTGGGCTTTGGATAATCTGGCCTCATGAAATGAGTTGGGGAAGATTCCTTCCTTTTCTCAATGTTATATAATAATTTCTATAGTATGGGAGCCCGTCATTCTTTATAGGTCAGATATTATTTGCCTGTAAAACCATCTGGTCTAGGGCTTTTTTCTTTTTTGCTGGAAGAATTTTTATTGCAGCTTCAGTTTTGTTGCTCTTTATTAGTCTGTCTGGAATTCTATTTCTCCCTGATTAAACCTTAGGAGGTTGTGTGTTTTTAGGAATTTGTGCATTTTCTCAATGTTTTTGAGTTCATGTGCACAGAGATTTTTATATTATTCACAGATGTTATTCTGTAACTTCTCCTTTTGTATTTCTGAATGAGTTTATTTGGGTTTTCCTCTTTCTGCTTAATTTAGCATGATGTCTATCAATTTGGTTTATTTTTCTCAAAGAAGCAACTCTTTGTTCCATTTGTTTTCTGAGTCATTTTCTTATTTTCCATTTTATTGAGTTATGCTCTAACCTTAGTTATTTCTTGTCTTCTGCTGGCTTTCGGTTTGGTTTGCTCTTCATTTTCTATTTCTTTGAGATGATCATTACATTGTTGATTTGTGATCTTTCTGGGCTTTTTTTGATGTAGGCATTTTAGGCTGTGAATTTTTCCCTTAGGATTACTTTTGGTGAATTCCACAGATTTTAATAACTTTCGTCCTTTTTGTCATTTAGGTCAAGGGCTCTGTCCCGATGTTCACCTTAATTTCATCCTTGACACAATAATCGTTCGGTAGTAGGTTGTTTAATTTACATGACTTTGAAAAGAATTGAGTGTTTCTGTAAGAGTTGATTTCTAATTTCATTCTACTGTGGTCTGAGAAGATAAAGGGTGTAATTTCTGTTTTTTGACTTCATTGAGACATGTTATGTGGCTTAAGGTATGGTTAGTCTTAGAGAATGTTGTGTGTTTTCATGAGAAAATAGTTTTTGGGTAGAATGTTCTGTAAATATCAGATAGGCCCATTTTCTCTAGAGTCCTGTTTAATTCCACTGTTTATTTATTTTCTTTTTGTATTATCTGTCCAGTTCTGTCAGTGGAGTATTAAAGTCCCTGGGAATTACAATGCTGTTTATCACTTTCCTTAATTCTTGTACAATTTGCTTTATGAATCCGGGCACACCTGTGTTAGATGCATAAATATTTAGGATTGATATTTTTTCTTTTTGAATTGCTCTCTTTGCTATTATATAATGACCATCTCTATCTATTTTTTTTTTTAACTATTGTCAGCTTAAAATCTGATATGAGAATGGCTTCACCTGCTTTGTTTGATTTCAATTTGCCTGGAATTTTTTTCGTCTCTTCACCGTCAGTCTGAACATGTCCTTGTGGGTTAGATGTGTTTCCTGAAGACTGCAGATATTTGGCTTGTATTTTTTTATCGATTAAGGCAGACTGTGTCTCTTGAGTGGAGAATTCATGCTGTTTATGTTTATTGAAAGAATTGATCAGTGGGATGCAGATCTGTTCCTCCTGTTGGGTAGAACCATATTGCTTTGTTTTACCTCTCAAGTCTTTATTTTAAATGTGCTGTGAGTGTTAGCTTTTGGGTGGATTTACACTTTTAATGCCCAGTGTGCTGACTGATGTGTAATGAAGATCTTAGTGCTTTCTATAGGGAAGGTCTGATCTTGACAAATTCTCTCAGTGTTTGCTTTTCTGGAAAAGTCTTTATTTATCCTTCATAATAAACTTAGTTTTGCAGGATACTAAATTCTAGGCTGGCCATTGTTCTGTTTATAAGTACTAATGACGGGGCCCTAATGCCTTCTGGCTTGTGAGGTCTCATTTGAGACAGCTGCCATTAGTCTGCTGGGTTTTCCTTTTAAGTTACCTGGTGTTTTTCCTTATGGCTTGCAGTAGTTCCTCCTTTGTGTTGGCTTTGGTGACTATGTATTATGGCAATTGGCTCTTTGCTGAAAATCTCCCATCAAACTTCTTGTACCTGAATATTTCCATTTCTAGCAAGACCAGGAAAGTTTTTCATTATTCCTTCAAATAAGTTTTCGAACACTGTGTGTTTTCTTTTTCACCATCAAGGATGCCTATGTTTCTTATATTCATCCTCTATACGTAGTCCTGTATTTCTTGTAGGCTTTTTTCATTTCTCTTATTTCTCTGTTCGCTATCTTTGATTGACTAGTTTAATTCAAAGGTGTTGTCTTTAGCTCTGAGATTCTTTCTTCTTCTTGGTCTAGTCTCATCTTAAAGCTTTCTACTGTGTTTTGTATTTCCTTACATATTCAGTTCTATTTTGTTTTCTTTTACTGTATCTATTTCTTCAGTGAGTTTTTCGTCTATTTTCTGAATTACTTTTGTAGCTCCTCTGTGTCAGATTTCTTTTTTTTCCTTGGTTTTCATTGTGTTTCCTTATAATCCATATTTGGAATTCTTTATCTGTTATTTCAATATTTTTGTTTTCACTGGTATCCATTGATAAGGAACTCTTGTTTCCTTTGGAGGCATCCTTTTGCTCTGATTATTCATTCTTCCAGAGTTCTTTTCCTGAATTCTCTTATTTGTCCAGGTGATGGAGTCCTGGGGTTAATGGTCCTCACTTGTGGCCCTGTTCCCAGGTTCCCAAAGATCAAACCATGACTGTGCCAGTGAGAAGTATGGCAGCCCCGAGTTGCCTGTGGGTGTTCAGAGAGGTTTGGTGGACCTCTTGGGCTGCCTCTGTCCTGTGTTCACCTCTCCTGAGCAGTGCAAATTGTGCTGGGTCCCTTAGCCTAATCTCCAAGATAGTGGATGGTAATTGTACAAATCAACAATGCCCTGCTTGCTTGAGTTGCTAGTTGCTGTGATGAACTAGAGAGTTGTTCTTCCTGTCACTGGTTGATATTTGTGTGATGGAGCCAGCTGCTGAAATTTTCTTCCAGGCCTGTGGCAACGTCTAGCTCCTCATGTAGAGTACTTGTGTGCCTCAAGCTTCAGGAGAGGCCCATTAGCTCCTAGGGGATTTCTTGATCTCCATTATCATTGAGGTGGAGAGGGGAACAAGGCAGATAGTTGCTAGGTTGTGGGAGCTGGGAAAGGCTTTGCAGAGCCTCAGAGGGGCTCAGAAATGACCAGGGGACCTAGCTGCTAGGATAGTCAGGAAAGGTTCTCCATACCCAGATGGCTGTTCTTCAGGGAGGGCCATAAACGATTGACTGCTAAGGCCTCAAGCTTGGGCTGAGGTTTCTGCTGCTACCCAGATATAGAGCCATTTTTTTTTGCAGGGAAGAGTGAGCACTTTCCCAAATCACCATGCTTTGGGGTTCCAATCTAGTCAGCTCCAGCCATGTGGGCTCCCTCAACACTTGAGACCAGCTCCCAGACTTCACTTCTGTGACCCCTGTACCCCTCTTGGGTTCAAGGGCTCCGGACTGTCTTGTTTACCTGAGCTGCCAGCATGTAGCCCTGTGAAATGCTGGATGGACAGGGAACTCTCAAATTGTGCAGCATCATTGCAATGTACTTCTTCAGGAGAGGAGTCCCTCAACCTGGCTTGCCTGCCCACGGGACAGAAGTGGCCATTCATGAACTTCTTAGCTCAAACCTCTCTGGGAGGTGTATGGGTGGGGAGGGGCTGCTGCTCCAGATCAGCCTGAGCTCAAGCTGCTTTCTCAGTTGCAGTGGGAGGGGAGGCAGAGGGTAGGATGCTCCTGATGGAAGAGCACTGGCACTCTGGGGTCTCATGATACTTTCCCTGCAGAGCCCCTCATGGACGGCCCCCCTGCCCAGACTCTGGAAGCATCTAGTTCACCCTTGTGTCCCTTATTTGCTGTCATGCCTTAGCTCACAGATGGTGGAAAAGCCTTCAGTAAATTTGTTGGCCTGCTGTTCAAGGATGTACCGGGAGAGGGGAATCTGCCCTTGACCTTACACTGGGCTCTGAGTCTTGTGGATTTGGTCCTCATCTCTGTCTTCTTCCTTCTCAGCTTTGCAGTTTTTCTTCCTGGGGTCCCCAGCTGTCTCTGCCATCTCTCCCTGTGATCCTGAGTTGGGGCTCTTCCCCCTTCTCTGTCTGATAACCTACCTTCCTGCTATGATGGTTCTGCAAACAGTGTCTCTAATTGGCCTTCTTCTATTCCTCCATAATTCTTGATGTTAGCCTTCATAGGTCCCCTTGGTGTGGTTCTTCTGGAATATAGGGACTTTTGTGTTCCATATTAACTTTTAAATCAACTTGTCAAGGCTCACTGTTTAGCTTTTGATGGGAATGTGAATCTTTGGGTTAGAATTATGTTTGTGATATTGAATCTTCTGATCTATTAACATGGTATCTATATCTGAATTTGTTTAGGCCTTCTTTAAATACTGTTTAATGCATTTTTAATATTTTTACCTATAAATTTTTGCATGTTTTTGCTAGATTTATTAATATATTTCTGATTTTTTGATGACACTGTATGTTAAAAAGTTGTTGGGTAATTCAATGCTATTATATAGAAATATATTTGGTTCTTGATATTTTTAGTTTCTGTCTAACATTTTTGCCAATCTCATTAATTTTATGATTTATCTGTATGTTCTTCATTTTGGCAATCAGATCACCTGCAAATAAATGAATAGTTTTATTTCTTCTTTTATGTACCCCATGTTTTTATTGTAATTTCGATATTAAATTAATTGCATAGAAGTGATGACTGAAGCCTAGCTTATCGTGTTCTCTGTTACAAAGGGAATGTTTTCAATCATTTGGCACCCTTATTAAAAAATAGACACTTTTTTATCAGATTAAGGAATTATGTATTTACTGAGATGATATAATTATCTTATTTCACCATTTAATGTGGTGAACTAGAATAATTGATTTACTAATAACCCACTTAGCATTTCTTGGCAGAATCTAATTTGGGCATAACGTATTGTTATTTTTTTAACATCACTGGATTATTTTGTTGTTATTTTGTTTGAGATTTTTGTTTCTATGTTCATCAGTTAAATTGATTTAAAACTCTCCTTCTTCTATCATTCTTGCTGGAATTTGGTGTTAATTCTATGTTAGCCTTGTAAATACTTTGGAATAATTTGTAGCAGATTGCAATTCTTTATTGCTTTATTCAAGTTGAAAGGCTTGTTTGTTTTGCTGCCATGTGAGGTCTGTGGGTGCTAACAACTGAGGATCAGTTTCAACTGTAAATTACCTGTTTATAACCCCAAACTCTCATATGTGTGTTAGGGTTTAGTAGTAATATCATTTCAGATTATAAACCTTTTTTGGAGGATGGTTTTTAGCTATGAGGTCTCAGTGGGTATTTTCTGTTCCCTCTATTTATTTTTCAGGCTTGCAGGAAATAAGTTTTGTGTAAGTACCTGGTGTGGTGTAAGTTTAGTTTTCATTCTTCTTTGTAGTTAGAAGTCCCAGATTTGGGAGACCCAGATTCTAGGGGATTTTTGTATTAGACTTTCCAGCTCGGGTGGGCCTTGGGCCATGTCTTCTATCTGCTGAGCTCTGTGAGATGCAAGAATCTGATAGTCATGCCAATCAATTTTGGCAAGTGCCCTTAGTTGAGAGCTGGTTTTAGCCTTCTGCTCATCTCTCTGGATTCTCCTCTTTTCTCAGCCAGGAATATGTTTTATTCTTCTGTCATCTATTGAAACAATCAGTAAGATTTTAAAACTATATTTTATCTGCCATTTTTATATAGCAGGAAGTTCATCACCTAATCTGTAGCTGTGGCAGAAACAACAGCCTTTGAAAGGGACTCTAAGTGTTGGACATGACAAGGCATGTTGTTACAGAACGTGGAATTTATGATGCCTAAATAGCTTCTAGGAAACTCATTTATCGTGATATACCAAATAAGGTCTTTTATAAGAATATACCATATGTCTGGTTTGCTTAATATGGAGATTTCATAACAAACCACCATTTGTTTTAGCCGACTTCTCAGGATATTCATTCACTTCTATGTATGCACGATAAATCCAGAAGTTTCTTGAGTTATTTTTAAAGATTTCATTGTAAATGTAAAATGTTTTGTGCCTTTCACTTGAAAAGCTTCAATTCGAATTTTGTGGAAATTTGAACTACAATTCAAACTACCCATTGTTATGTATAAACCAAAGACACTGAGAAATGTGGTATCCCAAGTTCTCAAATGAGTAATAAAGTCTTTTTATTGATATTAACAATAGAGATTCAAATCACCACTAGTCAATCTTTTAAATTTTTCTTTATTTAAAATAATCTGAATTTCTTTAACCTTTTTTCCTATGATTTTTAAACTTTTAATAATATAACTTTACCCTCAAGTAGTGTTCCATGGATTCCAAATTTCCAGTATTAACTTTTAGTTATAGTGTCTCAAGGGGAAACTTATGGTTAATTTGTGGCAGTGTGCCTCTGAATGAACTGTTAGGGTTTATAACCCCAAACTCTTCATATAAGAGGCTCTGTAGTCCTGGACCAATCCTAGTCATCCTATGTAAGAGGCCCTGAGGTCCTGGACCAATCCTAGTTATCCTATGTAAGAGGCCCTGAGGTCCTGGACCAATCCCAGTTATCCTAGGTAAGAGGCCCTGAGGTCCTGGACCAATCCCAGTTATCCTGTGCCAGAGGCCCTGAAACCCTGAATCAATCCCAGTTATCCTATGCCAGAGGCCCTAAAACCCTGAATCAATCCCAGTTATCCTATGTCAGAGGCCCTGAGGCCCTGGACCAATCTCAGTTATCCTACGTCAGAGGCCCTGAAGCACTGGACCAATCCAAGTTACCCTAGGTAAGAGGCCCTGAGGTCCTGGACCAATCCCAGTTATCCAATGTCAGAGGCCCTGAGGCCCTGGACCAATCTCAGTTATCCTACGTCAGAGGCCCTGAAGCCCTGAACCAATCCCAGTTATCCTATGTCAGAGGCCCTGAAGCCCTGAACCAATCCCAGTTATCCTACTGCTATGAATGTAGTTGATTTAAGAAGGTCACTCCTTGCCCTGTAGTGTGTCATTCATTGACTAGTTATGGTTTCCTGATAATACATCATTAATGATTTATTTAACTTAGGCATTAATCTGTTTTCTTTTATAACCTAAACACTCTTTGCTGGGTGATTATTATGTCATTAACATGAAAATAATTAGTGTGAATGATCATGCCCATTTCATAAAAATACTGGAAACATAGAAAGTAGGGAGGTGGGACAGCAACTCTGAGGGTGACTATAAAGCTTTGCTTATGGCACCTCACCGTCTGGGTGGCTGTGACTCTCTTGCCCTTTGAGCTGTTATATTCCTATTATCAGTGCCTCTGCATTTTTCCCTGTTAAGATCAGTCATTCTGCATCAGCCTTGGTCTGGGGTGGATGTATGGACCATAAATCTATACTTATCTTCCTAAAAGAAATTGTTCTGACCTTAGGAGATTCCATCTTCAAGATGGTAGCTATTTCCCTCAACTCTGTTGCTTGTCATAATTCCACATTGTACTTGCTATTCTGAGTCATGAGTGACACATAAGTTAGTACTGAGTTTTTGAGTCTGGTTGCCCCTCAATAGCCTCCTTAGCTTTCAAAGAATGATAATTTTTACACTGCATTTTTAATAAGGTTGTCTAATCGAGTGTTTAGGACTTAATGAAAGTTGGTCCAAATTGGGTTAATTGTATTTCTTCATATGGGACTGAAATTCAAGCTATGTGAAATTTGGCTTCTGGACAGGATGGGGTAATAGGGCCCAGATATGACTGCAGCAACTAAGGAACTAGACCAACTATGTGGATCTATAGTTCCCAAGATGTTGAGCATCGGTCAGCAGAACAATGATTGTTGGGATGTGCTAAATAGATAAAGTGGGCCCTGTGGTTGTCTTGGCTTGCTGTCTATAAAACAGGGTGGAGAATTAAATAGGGATCAGAGTCTTCTTCTGTTGATGAGGGAGAACTTAGAGTCCAAGAGTTGTAAGGCAACTGGAATTTACAGGGCAAAGTAGCAGAGAGGAGAAAGCTGCATAGAGAAAGAACTCTGGAGACCTTCAGAGAAGCCCTGTATCCAAGCCCAGATGCTTAGCTGACTGCTGACTAGTGAGGGCGTTGAGAAGACTGACTGGACCAGAAAATAAACACCCACACATCCTCAGGGCTCAGAGAGAGCAGGGATGCTGCCCGCTACCATGCAGTGGGGCTGCAAACTTCATAATTCACTGCACATCACATGGAATATGATAAGAGTTTAGCCGTAGCATTGAGAGAGACTTAGCCCCACACTAGACTCTGCTCTGCTTTTATCTAACAAAGCTAGGGAAAAAATACCAGAAAGGATCTGTTGGAAACGTGTGGTAGTTCAAGGTAGTCACTGAAATAATTCAATTGAACAAGTAGGAGTTTAGCAAGAAAAAGAGTTTATTAATGATCCGTATGGCAGACCAGCGCCCGTCCTAGGGACTGAAGGCCCCGTAGAAAACACAGTTTTTAGAATTTATGCTCAATTTTGAGGAAGTACCAACTCCTTCTTGGAAAGTTTCCCAATTTTTTACTCATTTTATGATTTTCCCAGTTTTTTACTCATTTTATGATTTGTCCACCTAGTGTCTTTTTTTTTTTTTTTTTGAGACAGAGCCTCAAGCTGCCACCCTGGATAGAGTGCCATGACATCACAGCCCACAGCAACCTCCAATTCCTGGACTCAAGTGAGTCTCCTGCCTCTGCCTCCCAAGTAGCTGGGACTACAGGCGCCCGCCACAACGCCCAGCTATTTTTCTTTGGTTGCAGCTGTCATTGTTGTTTGGCGGGCCTGGGCTGGATTCGAACCCACCAGCTCAGGTGTACGTGGCTGGCGCCTTAGCCCATTGAGCCACAGGCGCCGAGCTGCCCCTAGGGTCTTGATTAATCCTATAGATATCAGAATTTCATCTTCGGTAGGTCCTTGGTCTTGGTGATTTGAAGAACAAATCCATGGACCAGAGATCAGTGGTAATCACGATTTATTTATAGAAAAGAATACAGAAACACCAGAGCTCCTAGCAGAGAGAAACATACCAAGTGTTGGGGGGGAGTACTCTCTGTCTCCTGGGCTCTTTGTCCAGGGTATATATAGTTGCACCTGCCCTCTGTAGTTACATTTAACGTGGCCGATTAGCAAATGAATGGCTACAAGCCCTTTCATTCCCAGGCCTAGGAAATTTTCTTGAAATTGACCAGGCCTAGGAAATGGGGGGGTTCTCTGTTCCTTGGCAAGTGCAAGGGGAGGGAAATCTAAGGTCCTGGTGTCTCTCCAGCAGTTGCCTGGCCCCTCCAACTACTGGGGCCTCCAGCCTGCTGGTTCTTCTGCTTGCTGCCACCCCACCAACACTGCCAAGGTGGAGACTGCCAGTTGGCACCCCCGCCCCCACCTGTCCTGTATCAACATTCCCCAAACAGCCCAGGTCAACCTAAGTGTCTGTATCTGTCTGTCCATCCTGGGACATCAATCAACCTCTTTCCCAGAACTGCCCAACAGTGGGGTGTTAATCAGGCCCATCCCCACCGTAGCCTGGGTCAGCCTGCCTTGCTCATGTCTAGCTAACTGCCTAACATCCAAGTAATTTAACTGCTTCTCAGAACAAAACTCAAATTTTATTGGAATATAAACATACCCACCACCCAACAAGTTAAAATTCAATCAGTACTGTGTCCGACATTCAACAAGTATTACAGCATTGTTTTAAGAGGCAAAACTAAAGCAGATAACAAAAAACACCTGAAAACAATGTAAATGCCTGTCACTAGGAAAAAAGGGTTGCCAAAACATGTCGTAACATCAGAGTAATCATAGTTCTTGGAAAGGAGAGAGATTGGAGCAGAAGAGGACAAACTATAGAGAAATATTTGAAGGAACAGTGGCTGAAAATATCTAAGTATGATGAAAGGAATAGATCTTAGTGATTCCGAGTGGAAGAAACATGAAGAAAACTGCAGTATGTTGCATGGCAATCAAATTGTTTCAATCCAGTAATGAAGAGAAAATATTAAATGAAGCCAGAGGAAAGAACACTTTACAGAAGAACTTGCAGAAGAGTTATACAGGGAGGAGCAAATATAAACTCACAACACAAATTAGTACACAGTGGAGAGACATCTTTAAAATAATGAGAGAAAAAACACTGTCCACTTAGAATTCTCTATCCAGCAAAAGTATCTTTCAGAAAATGAAAGTGAAATAAATATTTTTCTAGGCCTCCAAAAGCTGAATGAATTCATCGCTATTCTAGTTGACCTACAAGAAGTTTTTAAACAAGTCTTTTGCATTGATGACAAATGACAACAGTAAAATATAGACGTTGAATTGATTAGAACCAAATTTTTTTTTGAGACAGAGCCTCAAGCTGTCACCCTGGATAGAGTGCCGTGGCATCACAGCTCACAGCAACCTCCAATTCCTGGGCTCAAGTGAGTATCCTGCCTCTGCCTCCCAAGTAGCTGGGACTACAGGCGCCCGCCACAACGCCCGGCCGTTTTTTGGTTGCAGCCGTCATTGTTGTTTGGAGGGTCCGGGCTGGATTCAAACCCGCCAGCTCAGGTGTACGTGGCTGGTGCCTTAGCCAGTTGAGCCACAGGCGCCGAGCCTAGAACCAAATTTATTGTTGAACAGATGAGAGTGGACATCTTGTTTTTTCCTAGTATTTAGGAGGAAAACATTTAGTCTTTCACCAGTAAGTATAATATGAGCTGGAGATTTTTCAAAGATGATCTTCATCAAGTTGAGCTAGATTTTGTCAAATCCTTAGGTGTGAGTATGACATTAAGGGATTAAATATAAAATGTGACACATGTAGCCAGTTTTTGTATAAATTGATAATATAATTTCTGATTTTATAATAAACAGATTAACGTGTGCAAAGCAATCAAGAACTACACTGGTTGCTTTTCACATGTTTATCAGTGACAGCCACCTTGGATTCCCGGGACAAGCCACTTGACCTACTCAATGCTGGAAGCCAAGTTCTAGTCAAGGCAGTAAACCAAGGAAAAGAAATTAAAGGAATCCAGTTAGAAAGCACGAAATAAAACTCTCTCTAAAGTCTATGCAGAAACATTGGCTGAATTTCTATGTGGAAATCTACTTGAATTTACAAAACAGTTATAAAAACTGATATGTAAGCTTACCAAGATTGCAGGATATATTATCACATATAAAAATTGGTGTCATTTCTGTTTACTAGGAATGATGAGTAAGAAATTGACACTACAAAAATTACCATGGAGGCTCCACGCCTGTAGCTCAAGCGGCTAAGGCGCTAGCCACGTACATCTGAGCTGGCGGGTTCGAATCCAGCCCAGGCCGCCAAACAACAATGATGGCTGCAACCAAAAAATGGCCAGGCGTTGTTGGGGGCACCTGTAGTCCCAGCTACTTGGGAGGCGGAGGCAAGAGACTCACTTGAGCCCAGGAATTGGAGGTTGCTGTGAGCTGCGCTGCCACAGCACTCTATCCAGGGTGACAGCTTGAGGCTCTCTCTCAAAAAAAAAAAAAAAAAATTACCATGGAGCTAGAAATGTGTATGCGTGATCTCAAGCAGGAGGCTCTCCCAATGCAAGGCTCAGATTTCAGATTTCCGAAGGAAATAGGAAATCAATGGGAGCTGTTATGCTCAATCAGAGAAACTGCTGGCATTTTTGCTCCCTCCCTCATCTTACCCTCTGGGCAAATAGACTTCAATGAAATCAGAGTAGAGAAAATACTCTGGGCCATTGCTGGAATCCCACAAGTGGGCAATGGACCCCTGAGCTCCCACTTTTAATTCTAAAAAAAAAAAGAAAAAAAAATTACCATGGAAAATTGCTTTAAAATATGTAATAATTAAGGATAGATCTGGCAAAACATGTACAAGATCAGAACACTGAAAACTATAAAATACTGCTTAGAGATTTTTAAAGGAAACCTAAATAAATGGGAAGATACACTTTGTCCATGAATTGCAAGATTCAAATTTGTTACCATGTTGGAGACAGTCTTAGCCAACTTGGTCTATAGATTCAACACAATCTCCATCAAAAACTTAGAAGAACTTTTTGTAAAAATTGACAGCATATTTTTTTTTAAGAAATGGAGTCTTGCTGTGTTGTCCAGGCTGGAATTCAGTGGCATGATTACTGCTCACTGTAACTTCGGACTCGATTTCAAGTGATCCTCTTGCCTCAGCCTTCTGAGTACCTGGGACTACAGGTATAAGCCATTGTGTCTGCTTCATTTTTTAATTTTTTGTGGAGGCAGAATTTCATTACATTGCCCAGGCTGGTCTTAAACTCTGGGTTCAAACAATCCCCCCCACCTACACCTCCTGAAGTGTTGGGATTACTGGCTTGAGCACATGGCAGATGGTATAATTTTAAAATTCATATAGAAGTGCACCGAGATACTATTATAAAAGAAGAAAATTGGAAGACTTGCATCTCTTGGCTTCAAGACTTATTTTAAAGCCATACTACTGAAGACAAAGCATGTTTTAACACTAAGATAGACAAATGCATGAGTGGAATGGAATTGAGCATATAGAAATAGGTTTATATGAATGTTGGACCATATGAAATAGGTCCATATGTTGATTTTTGATAAAGTTGCAAAGACAATTCAGCAAAGAAAGTGTAGTCTTTCAACAAGTGGTGTGGGAACATTGGATTTTTATGTGCAAAAACCTAAAAAATGCTGATACCTATAAAAATCATTATACTATATAAATCATTAATTCAAAATGAGCCAGAGGTTTGGATGTAAATTCTAAAATTCTAAAACTTCTGTAAGAAAATATTGGGGAAAATTTTTGTGACTTTCATTTCAGCCAAGATTTAAGACATGAAAAGAACCATGTGTAAAATAAATGACTGATAAATTACACTTCATCACCATTAAGAACTGCTCTTAAGCCAGATGCCGGGGCTCACGTCTGCAACTCTCGCACTCTGGGAGCCCATGACAGGTGGATCCCCTGAGCTGAGGAGTTTGATACCATCCTGAACCAGAGAGAGACCCCATCTCCACAAAAAATCAGAAAAACATCTGGGTGTGGTGCTGGGCTCCTGTGGTCCCAGTTAGTAGGGAGGCTGAGGCAAGAGGATCAGGTGAGCTGAAGAGTTAGAGGTTGCTGTGAGCTGTGATGCCACAGCACTCTACCGAGGGTGACAAAATGAGACTGTGTCTCAAAAAAACAAAAAACCCCTGCTCTTCAAAAGGTACTTTTAAGACAGTGACAACACACCATTGTATACTAAACATTTTTCTAAAGGGTTGATACTAAGTGTTCTTATTGCACAACAAATAATAATAATAAATGATAGGGCAGAAAGAAACTTCTGTACAAGAAGGGAATTTATGGCATGGATTATGGTAAAACTGTCCTGGGTGGCAGAGGTTTCAGGGGGATGTTTATCTTGAAACTCATCAAATATGTACATACTTTTATATAAAAAAGGAAATGCATTTATTACTCTTACTGTCTTCGATAGTCTTGGTTGGTCTTTTTGTGTTATACTTTTGGCAAACACTAGATTCTTTTTTCTGGGATGTTAGAATTTTCAGGTGTCTTCCGTCAGGCCGTAATTTTTCTTTTTATGTGGAATCTCTTTGTTTAAAGATCTGCATTAATGTTATAGGCAAGTTTTTGGTGTTTTTTTTTTCATTTTCTGTGTTGTGGAGTCTAAAGCAATTAAAATCCATGAAACTTGCCCTTGAAGTTTCGTAAGACCTTGCCGTTGAGTGTAATCGTATATTGACTGCTTACCCAGCCACTTGCTCTAAAGTCTGCTATTATGATTGCCTCGGGATTCCTGGGAAAATGCTGTTTTTTCATTCCTTCATTCCCATCTGTGTGTAAACCTCTCAGGTTTGGACTCTGTTTCTGTCCCTGTTAATTCAGTCTCGGTGTTACACTAGCTTTCTGGTCTGTGAGGGAAAAGTTGTTGAACCTTTTCAGTATGACAGAATATTTTGCCTAAAGTGTGTGCTCCGTAAACGCAGGCAGGGAAGAAAGTGGAATTAGAAGAGACAGAAGGAAAATGTCAAACATTTGAGCCTTTAACTAATTCTTTGATAAACGACAATCTGTACAGTATTTTCTGAGAAATGTAGTTTTTAATCTATCATCAAGTTAATCATTTCTTAATTCACTAATTAGTTCCTAATTTGCTTTGTAATAAAAAGGATTTTTTATTTCAAAAAAGGGCACACATATGACCTTGACTCAAAATGTATAAAAACATTTTTAACTGAAATGTGTGTACACCTCTAATATTCTATAATTAAATAAATGTTAAAGGGCACACATATGACCTTGGCTCAAAATGTATAAAAACATTTTTTAACTGAAACGTGTGTACCCCTCTAATATTCTATAATTAAATAAATGTTAAACAAATCGAGTCAGATAAAGGAGGGCGTCTTATTCTTCCCTGGATTCCCAAATCAAGTCAGGATTGGACTGGGATAATAAATTCATTCATTGTCGTAAAAAAAAAAAATCAGAAATGAATAGCTAAAAAGGCTTCAAAATGTAAGATAAACCACTGATTTGAAAAATATTCCTTGCAGTTTATATCTATGATAAGGACTCGTACGCAACCTTTAAAACATTCTCAAAATTTAATAATAAAAACTAACAGCCTCATTAAAAATAACCAGAATATTCGAATAGACACTTCATCAAAGGGAGAAATGGATGGCAGATAAGCATATGGAAATAAGCTTGACATCTTCGGCAATTAGGAAAATACAAATTAAAGCCACAATGAGAACCCGGTTGGAATGTCTTAAATTACGTAGACTGGTGATGTGCTAAATGGAAAGACAGTCTCCACGACCCTTGATGGGTCCTCCTCAGCCGGCTGGATACTGAATATCAAGTGTTGATGAGTAACTGCCTGCTCACGTGGTGCCGTGGGAATGTAAAGAAGTACAACTTGGAAAACTATTTGACAATTTGTAGAGGATTTAAACCTTTATACCTGCTTCGTGACCCAGCTATTCCATTCCTATGCATTTATCCAAGAGAAATGAAAGCATATGTCTCCGTAAACCTTTTAAAGAAAATGTTCATAGAAGTCTTATTTGTACTAGTCCTAAAGTGTAGACAACCAAAACGTCCATCCGGGCTTGGCACCTGGGGCACAGCGGTTACGGTGCTGGTCACATGCACCAACACTGGTGAGTTCGAACCCAGCCCAGGCCAGCTAAACAGCAATGACAACTGCAACAAAAAAATAGCCGGGCTTTATGGCAGGTGCCTGTAGTCCCAGCTATTGGGGAGGCTGAGAATTGCTTCAGCCCAAGAGTTTGAGGTTGCTGTGAGCTGCGACACCACTGCACTCTACCCAGGGTGACACAGTGAGACTGTCTCAAAAAAAAAAAAAAGTCCATCCGTAAGTGAGTGGATAAACAAATTGCAGAATAGTTGTGCAATAAAATACTCCTCTGTGGTGGAAACGAGTGAACTATTAACGTGTGCAACCACTTCGATGAAGCTCAAAATAATTACGCTGATGAAAAATATCAAACATCTACACCTGAGTGGCTGCATGGGGAGGGGCAAGGGAACAGAGAGGGGTCACAGGAAGGGGGTGCAAAAGTCCCCGGGAAAACTTCTGCAGGGGGTGAATATGTTCATCATGTTGATTTTGGCTGTGGTTTTATGGATCTATGGAAAGCTAATCACAATGTACACGTTAAATAGAATGCAGTTGTTGCCTATTAATTTTACCCTATAAAGCTTAAAGAATTAAAATCTAAACTTATGAAAATTTATAAACCCCTCTTCAGATTAAATGTAATCACATTTAACTTTCCTTCAACGCTCTCTCATATGTCTCCTTTCAAAAAGGGTTTGGGGTACTCAGTTCTCCCTATTTTTTTTTTTTTTTTTTTAGAGACAGAGTCTCACTTTATGGCCCTCGGTAGAGTGCTGTGACGTCACAGCTCACAGCAACCTCCAACTCCTGGGCTTAGGCAATTCTCTTGCCTCAGCCTCCCAAGTAGCTGGGACTACAGGTGCCAGCCACAATAGTCAGCTATTTTTTGTTACGTTTGTTGCAGTTTGGCTGGGGCCAGGTTCGAACCCATCACCCTTTGTATATGGGGCCGGTGCCCTACCCACTGAGCCACAGACTCTGCCCAGTTCTCCCTGTTTTTGTGATTGGCTGGTCCCCGTGCGGCTCTCTGATAGAATCAGGTTACTCACCCATCCAGGAAGGATCCTTTCCTGGAAAGCATGTTCCTCCCAGGAAATAGTGAACAGGCCACTTCACACCCTCCTAACCTTGCCCCACCTACCTGCCCAGGTAAAAGTATGGACAGACCAATCCTGGTGGTCCTGACCCTTTAAATCCCTGTCCACCATAGCCCATGTGTGGATTTCTCCCTAGTCAGACTCTAACCTCACCTGCCCTCCAGGTGGAATAAAAGCCACTTTAATTGCACGAATTAGATCTCTGCCTTCCTTTCACCTCGCCTCTGGGCAGGATTTTATCCTTGGGTCTCTCGCCTCTGGGCAGGGTTTTATCCTTGGTCTGGAACCTTTCACTCTCACCTCTGGGCTTCTTCCCCACTGTGTGCCCTGCTAACCGCTCCCTCCCTGGTTGTAAACATGCACCTCCTGCTTTTATGAAGGTGAAATTGAGTTAAAAGAAGTCTTAGAGACAACTTTGAAGTGGGCATAGAATACAGAGTGATAATGTTGGAGATGTCAGGTTTGGGTCTGACGGAGAGAGACCACAGTATCTGAGTGTGTGAAAAGTTGCGACTGCTCATCTGGTTTTGAAACATAGCCTCAGTTGTTCTCCTGATTTCCTCCCAGCCCCTCCTCGGTGAGAGGCCCCCAGATGTGCAGTGAGGCAGGTGCCTCATTACCCTCCAGGAACGATTCTGCTTATCTTGGGAGAATAGTAATGCCACATTTTGTCCTAGGATAGGAGCATTTTCCTAAATATTCTAGTTCGGGAGTCAGCAAGCTCAAGCCCAAAGCCTGCTTTTGTAAATAAAAGTTGTAATAAAAAAAAGTTTTGCTGGAACCTAGCCAGCTCGTTCTTTCACACGTTGTGTGACACGGGACAACAGCAGAGTGAATTTCAGCCCCCGCAGGTGGAGTGGGCCCTTCGGATGTAGACAACGTTTATTGTCTGCAATTTTACGGAAATGTTGGCTAACCCTCTAGTTATTAAAATTAGTAATAGCAAACACTTACTTTATGCCAGGTTATTTTAATATAATAAGTAAAAATATTAATTCCAATACTCTAAAGAGATAGAGACTGTTCCAGCATCTGTGTAACAGATGAGGAAACTGAGGCACAGAGGGTTAGGTAATTTGCTCTAAGTCCCAAAGCTAAGAAGTGTTAGGGCCGGTATTTTAACAAGGGGGGCTTAACTCCAAGGTCTGGAGAAATGCAGGTAAAATAAATGCAAAGTATATTTTTTAAAATGGTCAATTTATGGTAAGATAGTTCCTTTAGGCAAGAAGCTGAGAACATTCTACTTAAGTAACAAGAAAGAAGATATATTTAATTAGTTTTAGGCTAATCATTACAGATTCTTAAGGCTTATCTGTGAAAACCTGTGTTTGACAATTTGATTTTGATAACTCCGCTTTGCCTTTGTTGTTTGGTGTTATTTGCGTGGAACTATCCCACCAAGGAGTCAGAATCATTCCCCAAATTTCAATGTCACAGTTTTGCATTTTCCTTAAACCTGTTTCATATTTTCTGCATCATCGTAATAGAGAGATGAGTAAACATTTATTTCAGTAATTATTTGCAACTAAAACTTGTGAAACAAACCAGGCTCACAAGATTGACAGCTTGCTTATTTTTCTTGAAACGATTTCAGATTGGATTTTTGACACACATATATTGGTGATTTCAAAAAAGTTTAAAAATTATGAACATACAAATGGGTAACTGTTTCCTTCCTTGTAAATATTACACTTGTGTCTGGAGTATAGCATGAACTGATTTAAGAGCATGTCATAGTAATCTTTTTATGAAAAGACCATCATGCCACAACTTTTTCCATTTTTGGATTCCAGCTATAATATGCTTTCAATATGGGAAAGAAAATAGATATTTCCTTCAATATGGGAAGTGTAAGTTTTATTCATCATATGTTAAAGCCGTCCCTGTGGGTTGCATCCATGCTATAAAAATCTGTGCATTTCTTTTATTAGGCATCTGTGGAATATGTGAGGAATTAAAAGGTACCTTGTAGGGTATCTTTTGTAGAAAGTGTCTTGGCTGGGCACAGTGGCTCTCGCCTGCAATCCCAGCACTCTGGGAGGCCAAGGTGCGTGGAATGCCTGAGCTTACAGGTTTGAGACCAATTTGAGCCAGAGCAAATTGGACAAATTTTTTTGTCTCTAAAAATAGCCGAGCATGGTGGCGGGCACCTGTAGGCCCAGTTACTTTGGAGGTTGAGGCAAGAAGATCTCTTAAGGTTGCTATGAGCTATGATGCTATGGCACTCTGCGGGGTGCGACAAAATGAGACTCTGTCTCCAAAAAACAAATAAATAAATAGAAGAAAGTGTCTTGTCCTACAAAGACATTGTCCAGGTAGGACAACAAGTATACGAGTGATTGTAAAACACATAAAAATGATGCAGAGTAAGGGTTAGTTTCGTATAAAACACATATAAGTTAAACAATGCAGTATTGAGATACCTGTTCAGGGCTATAGGGCTGAAAGGAAGAGAGATTCTTTACTAGTTTATCTTGGAACTATTTCACAAATCGGTGAGTTGAGTTTTGAGTAGGTGGGAAAGGCCAGAATATAACGAATACCAAATATTTCCCTGGCACTTGATTTTTTTCTCAAAGCAGTTTTGTATGCCTAGTGTGAGTTTGTAACAGCCAGATAGAACAAGTAGTGTTGTTATTTTAAGAATCATTTGATATTTAGGCAGGTTAACTAATGGCTTCTGTGCACAATGGGTAAATAATTGGGTACCAGTTGTACCCCAGTCTTCCAACTCTGAACTATTAAGTTTTTGCTGTAGCCCCCTTCAAGGGGAGGTTGAAAGCACTAAGCAAGTACCAGTCTACATGGAACTCATGTTGGGGAGGTGGAAGAGCAGGCTGGAGGCAGAGAGGGACTAGAGTCTTAGGAATTTGCCTGGGAATTTGCTTGGGAATTTGCTTGAGTTGGTGTCAAGGGCAGTGGCAGGAGAGAATTTGAGGAGACCACTGCCTACCCCAGCCAGATGTGACGGTGACATAGACCAAAGTGTGAGTCGGGGCCGGGGGGGATGCATGTACATTGGTGTTTCTTAACTTAAAAAAAAAATCTCATAGCACACTTGAAACTATAGTTAAACTTCTGTGACACTTTTAAATTATGTTGATCCAAAAAATACAAAAAATACTTTCTGTGCTTTGAACTTCTTTGGAAAATAATTGAATTAAGGATCTTTTAAAATTTTCGTGGTACCCGGGGTTGAAAATCCCTGGTTTAGATTCTGGATACATTTTGAAGGTGGAGCCAGGTGGATATGTTTTTGAACCAAATGTAGTGTTTTAAGAGGAAGAGTCAAAAATGGACCCACGGTTTAGAACATGAGCAACTGGGGAAATAAAATTATGGTTGTATGAGACGGGCAATGGAGAGCTGAGAAGATGTGAGTTCCGTGGAGCTGAGAGGCCGGTTAGACATCCAGAGACTGCAGTCAGAAGGCTGTGGACACGTGGCCGTGGGTTCAGGGGCGTGCAGGCTGAGACGTGAACTTAGAAATCCCCGGTGTGCAGGTAGCATTTACAGTGGTGAGATGGGTGATGTTGCCAGGGGCACGATTGTAGATAGAAAGAGAAGAGCTCCACAGGTTTAGTTCTGGAACATTCTAGTGTTTTGAATTTTTAAAGATGAGGGGGACTGAAAAAGAGCCAGATAGTAAGGCAGTCGCTTTAGAATCATTTGAAATGAGGCCACTGAACGTGAGAAAAGCGGTGAGGATGTTTTGAGACATAACTTCCAAGTCACTCGGACAGAGTTTTTCTCCTGGCCCTTGCTTGTGGGCCCCGTGGTTTGTTTGATGGGCGCTGACTTGTTCAAGGGAAGTCCAGTCTTGTTTGACAATGTGAATGTTACTTTCTTGGCATTATTATTACTAATATTGCTTAATATTTCAATGCAGTATGTTTTCCTTTCTAAATGTATTTATCTTCGTTCATTCTTTACGTGGTTTTTTAAATCTTAAACGTTATTGTTATTAAATTTTAAGCCTTTTAAATTCTGTGAAGGCAAAAAGTGGAAACCTAATTAACACATGTATATGTAAAAACTAAAAAAACTTAAAAAAAGAAAGAGAAGTCCA
>CAUYRH010070801.1:0-28323 GCA_963574655.1 Perodicticus potto | reverse complement strand
ACATGAATTCCCATCTTTCCATGTGACAAGATGGAATTTTGGCCAGGTTATTGGCATTTAGGAGGATTAAGATAGGGGAAAGTCCCACTACCAGGAGCTTTGGTGTTTTCTGTATTCTTTTCTGTAAATCAATTCTGTCTTATCACGGACGGGTGGGGGGGGGGGGGGAATAATGTAATGAAGAATAATAAAATACATGTATTTAAAAAAAAAAAGATAGGGAAAAGTGTAGAATTCCAGAGATAGGACGTGGCAGAATTTAAAAAGTATTGCTGTTGGAACTTTTGGCGTGTTGGGGACAGGATTGGAAAAAGACTTAACAGCTAGATCCTTTCACGCACATAAAAAAAAAAAAAAAAAGATCTTTGGAAAGGTGACCTAATGTCCCCAGGGGCTAGTTTAGCCAGGCCAACAGCAGCAACACCACCAAACATAGTCCCTGATGCCTCCTCCTCTACCCTGTCTGTTGGCAGAAATGGTAATGTCACCGTGCTTTAGACATGCCTACAAGTTGTCACTATGCCTACCAGCCATCTTCTTACCTTAGCACTTGCTCAAAAATAAGTTTTTCCCTGGCCCTCTTTTTTGAGTTTGGCTATTGTCTGTTATTTCCTTTCTGAAAACTCCCATCCCTATCATGAACTGGACAGCTAAAACTGAAAATCCTTACTTTTAAAAAAATCTCTATTGGGAGTGATGTATGTGGCAACCTGGGTGTGGCAACGTGTGTGTTGGACTGGCGTGCTTAGTAACTTTCTGTGGCGGCACCGTAATACACGTTAATATCAACAGAGTGTAATTAGAACACATTTTCACTGTAAGTTTAACTTAGACATCATGGTGCATATTTTCAAATAAAATTCAAAGAAAGCAGAAGTACGGTGTATAAAGAAATCTGGAAAAGGCGATGCCTGTGGCTCAAAGGAGTAGGGCGCCGGCTCCATATACCGGAGGTGATGGGTTCAAACCTGGCCCCAGCCAAAATCTGCAAAAAAAAAAAGAAATATGGAATTACATATTCAGCAATATGGACCAAATATCCTGATAACCTTTTACAGAACACATAGAGGGGCTGAAAAAAGGAACATGCATAGATGAACATCCTGGAAAAGAAGGGAAATCTCCATGTGAAATACACACACACACAGAGCTGATAATTAAGTTTGCAAACTCATGGTAGCAAAAGTGCTGCATACGCCACTGCTGAATAGCACTGTGGTCACCTTAAAAGTTCTCCCCTTGCTGTGCATCAACCCCAACACCTAGTCCACTCTTCAAAGCAATTTTGCAACTCTTTCTCAGAGCTGTTATCAGACAAGGTCAGAAATTAAGGTCAAGAACTCATCCTAAAAACTGTACAGCACACTTCATGGCTGAATATCACTGTGGTTACCAAGGGCCAAGGGGAGTACTTCAGTGGTGAAATAGTGATGTTCAGCGGGGAGGCATGTAGCACTTTTTCGAGGATGAGTTCATTAACATCATAGTGAGACCTCGTATGGCACCAGCTCTGATGGCCATTCCAGAACAAGAGTTCCAAAATTGCTTTGAAACAGGGACTAGGCACTGGCATCAGCTTCCCAAGGGGAGGACTTTGAACGTGACATGGTGATACCCAGCACTGATGTATATTGCACTTTTTTTAGGATGAGTTCTTTCACTTTAGCCTTCACTCAGGCTTGAGCTACTCTAAGGATAGCTTCTAATCTTGGTAGCCAAGAAGCTTAACTTTTTGAAGTTATATTTTCAAAGAGAAAACCATAGTAAAGAATATAATTTATATGAGAACATGATGTAGTCACACACACATCACTGAATGGCAGATTTTGTAGTAATGTACACAGCTCTTATTAATAACACATATTAATCACTTTATTCTTAATATTGTACTCTATTGTTCTATTATATTCCATGCTATTTTATTATAAAATGCTAGTCATGATAGGGAATCTCTATCTTGGCTGTAGTCAGGTCACCTGGGAGCTGTAAGAATATATATGCTTGGGCCCCATCCTCGGTGATTCTAATTCAAATAATCTTGGGCTATGGCCCGGAGTCAGGGTTTTAAAAGCTCCCTGGGAAATTCTAATGCAAGCCAAGGTTGAGAACCACAGCACTAAGTTGATTTCAGTGTCTATTAATGAGACTTGACAGCACTTTTAAGAACTCTGCTCTACGGGGATATATTTTTAATGAAACAATAGACTAAATATAAAATGTCCACCACAGAAAGAAACCAAGGAGCCAACCAAACAAAAAACATCCCTGATTGCCAGGCTGCGTGGTATGTGTGCTTGGTGGTGCTGATTGGGGGTGCAGAGTGTTCTCGCTGAAGAATATGTGACCAAAGGCCCACTCAGGCATCCTTTGGAATTTACACTGCTGTTAAGTTGAGAACTCAACATTTAAATATATGGGAGGTCATATCCTAAATCACATGCAGAAGCATACCGAATCTGTCCAGAGAGACGCTCCTGAACCAGGTCCAGCAAGATGTTTTTCCTGACATAAGACCTAGGGCCTCCTCCCCACCCAACCATCCAAGGCTGTAAGATGCATGAAGATACAGATTGCCACCAGGGTAAGCAGGAATAACTGAGAAATTGAGTATCATGCTCACAAAACTTTAGTTACACAGAGCAGGAAAAGTGATTGAAGCAGTGTAAAGTGATTCAAGGAAGATGAAAAGCATAAAATATTCTATTTAAAAAGACTGGGAAAACACTCAAAGAACCAAAGAGGAATCTCAGTGGCTGGGTGGAGCAGAGCAGCTAACTGACGGAGCAGTGGCAGCCTGGGAGACAGAGCTGAAGAGATACTTATTGAATTGCATATTCCTTATCTCTCTGGAAGGCAATGGAAACATGAAAGAGATGAAGACACACGTGGCAACAAAGACATGTTTTAGTATCCCAAGTTGGACATAGGGAAGAAGAAAATAGCAAAAATGGAAGTCTGGCTTGGAATTTCTTTTTTTAGATTGATGAGCTATAAATCTTCTGACTCTGGAAGCCCATCAAATTCCAGGCAGGATAAAGAAAAAAAAAATCCGCCTGTAGATACACAAACTTAGAAGGAGTCAATAAAAGCAAAAAAGAACGTCACACTAATTGCTGATCCTACTTAACTAGATACCCTGACATAAAAAAATCCGAAGCTAGAGATATAGTTGCTTATCTCTAAATTGCTGGAAGAAGTGAACTCTCACTTAGAATTCAATGTCTACATTTCAATTAAAATCAAAGACAAATGAAGGCATTTGACAACAAAAAAGTGGGAGTATTTCCCAGGAACAGATCCTTTAAAAGAATTTTGGTAGGAATTCCCTCTGAAAGAAGAATGAGGTTCCACAAAGGATCTGAAATGTAAGAAGTCTGAAATGTAAGAAGGAATGGGGAGGAGAGCAAAAGTAGCCACATGAGTAGATGAGGACAAAACGCTGACCACAGTGTATAAAACAATGATAATAAATCATTTGGGTGGATGAGGTTGAGTTGAGGTGTTGGGAGGTGTGGGTATGACTTGATTTAAAGGCTTATTAGAGCCATGTACTTCTCAAGGGAAGAAGGCTATTGAATTTCAAGTGCAAAGTCTTGAATGTCTTATTAAAAACTATGAAGATAGGGCGGCGCCTGTGGCTCAAAGGAGTAGTGCACCAGCTCCATATGCTGGAAGTGGCGGGTTCAAACTCAGCCCCGGCCAAAAACTGCAAAAAACAAAATTATAAAGGTAACCAGTAAAATAATAGAATGCATAACATCCAAGAAAATAGAGGATAGAAACATGTGGTATGCAGAGTGCATATAACAAATAGGGCCATTAGAAATTTCAAAAGAAAATGATAGAAATAAACCCACAGTACTGGTGTTCACCATAAATGGTATTATTAATTTTCTTTTAAATGCTACCTATACGTGTATAAAATTTATAAGAGATACATCTAAAACATAAGTACCTGAATGGGTTTAAAAATGAAAGATTGGAAAAGATGTAATAGGTTAAATGCTAATCAAAAGAAGGTTGGTGTCACTATGTTAATATCAGATTTAAAAATCTTTTTAAAAAAGGATTTAAAAATCTTTTATTAGGGTTAAAAGAGAGTGTTACATAAAGGTACAATTCACCAGCATGATATAATAATTGATAATAATTTTAGACTTGTCATATGTAATTATATAGCCACAAAATATATAAAATAAAACAATGAGCAAATTATAAAGAGATATTGGAACATTAACTATTAATTAATACAGCATTTAATGAGTCATATGGATAAAAAGGCAAGGCAATAGATGATTTGAATAAGAGAGTTTATCCAGTACACATATATTGAGCTCTATAACCATCAGTTGGTGAAGACAAATTCTTTTCTAGCAATCAAAGACTGTAATTGACCATATGTGATGCCATGAAATATGTCTCAATAAATTTCATACAATTTTAGGGGGGAAGGCAGTAAAAAGTAGTTTTGATGCAGGAAGTTACCTGATTATTCGGGAGCAAATGATCAGAAATTTACTATGTGGGTGTTGGCAAGTCTGTTTAGCAGGCAGGACCTTGGTTTCCACTGCTCCCCTGCTTCCATAGGATATAGTTGTCTGTTTCCCGCCTCCCTGCAGTGAATCTCCGAGCTTCTGCGTTCTGTAACAGGCCTTGCCAGATGCTGTTGGGACTGAGGCATGACAAAGTTCAAAAGACTCAGACCATGGACCTCAGATGTGCACCAGTAGGATAGCACAGGTTAGAAGAGATTATGTGCCCAAGAGAGGGACAGAAAATGCCGTGGCAGTATAAAGTGTCATCGGAACAATCTAAAGCATTTGTTAACCAAGGGAGAGACGTGGGCAAGGGGAAGAGAGGATACACAGTCATGTTGCTTGAAACCAGACCACGTGAAGACGTGATCAGGAGGGCAAATTGACACTGGAGGGCCCCGACGCCAGCATGGGAGATTTTCACGGTGTCCTTTACAAGGGACTGCCTGGTTATTTAAATGCTTGAGAACACAGGGGTCTTAATACAGTACTCACAGTTGATTTAAAATGTTTCTGCTTCACTGGAAGTCTTGTAGGTTATTTTCAGTATTTGGTCCCACAATGTTCATTGTTCTTGTGTAGAAAGAACTTCAGAATCATTAAGAGCTGCTTCATTGGGATTATGTAAGGAATGTCTTCCTTCCTGAGTCTAAATCAGATCGAAGAGTTAAAAAAGAATGAGAACACGAGGATCTCAAATTATCCATTGCATAAAATATTTAATTTCCTATGAATAAGTGGATTTTACTAAAATTATTTTTCTGCCTTCAAGGGCTCTCAGGAAGGCAATTTTATGAAGGGTGCTGATTTTAGAAGCTCTTAAAAGTTTCATAGTAGAAATAATCTGGGAAGGCAGATGAAATAGATCAATGAGTGACAAGTGTTGAAACTGGATGCCAGTTGGGGAGCCTCAGATTTACTGAGAAGGAGAAGCTTGAACGTGTGCTTGGAAGTAAAAGAGACCTGGATTCTAACTCTTCTAAGCCTTGTGAGCTTGAACAATCAGTTCATATTTCTAGGCCTAAATTCATTTGAATGCCTTCTAAGAGCCAATTATCGGTCGTGAGTGTGGGGAAATAGACAATGAATATGCAGAGAAAGAACTTTCAGGGAGAAGAAATGTTTTATTTACTAGTGTGTTTCACTTGACTTTCTCTAAACTGAAAGTTAACCAGAGAGTGATACTGAACTTTTTAATTGGGGTTATTTTTTTCTTAATCTTTCCAGGTTATTTCTCTGTCTTATGGGTTCACCTTGTTCTATCTAATGTTATCTTATTGATTACCAATAAAACCAAGCAAATATGTTACTTCCCAGCCTTATCCACATCTTCATTTCTGCAAAGCCCTGTGTTACCTTCTGTCTTGTGGATTTTGCAAACATCAGAACCTTTGGAATTGAGGCAAATCCCATGTATCTTTGACATGCGCATGGTAATAACTTCAGGCTTTTAATACAGCGGCAACAGTTTTCAAATGTATTTTCTGTTTCAGTGGAAGTCTTGTAGGCGGATTCCCAGCATTTTGTCTTATAGTCTTCCTTGCTCACAGGGGAGAAGAACTTAGAATCATGAGGTGCTACATGTACAATACTGGGGTTATAGGAGGAGTATCTTTCTCCTAGAGTCAAAATCAAACTGGAGAGTTAAAACAACAAAAACATAAGGATCACACATTAGCAAATGCTTAAACACACTGTATGTTACACAGACTTGTTCTTTTTGGGGTGGGGGTTAATAATTTTAAACCAGTTTTTGAGGTTTAGAATTATTAAACCAAAATTGCTATAAATTCTTGGTTTTCTTCGAGTTTGTAAAACTTTGTTACTTTAAGTTGAGAATGATATAAGCAAACAACAAATTATAACATATGACAATTCCAAACAAAAACCTATAATTAAAAGCATGGGCATGGCTCGGCACCCATAACCAGTGGTTAGGGCTCCGGCCACATACATCGGAGGTGGCAGGTTTGAACCCGGCCTGGACCTTCTAAACAACGACAACTATAACAAAAAAATAGCCGGGTGTTGTGTCAGGTGCCTGTAGTCCCAGCTACTTGGGAGGCTGAGGCAAGAGAATCACTTAAGCCCAAGAATTTGAGGTTGCTGTGAGCTGTGACACAATGGCACTCTACTGAGGGCCATATAGTGAGATGCTGTCTCAAGAAAAAAAAAAAAAAGGCCTGGACATGAATATTCTAAGTAATACCGTATTTATCATTCTATTTGGCTGTAAGACAAAGATACAAGTGTTAAATTTGATTTCTGTTGCCTTTATGTTCCTATTTAAACCAATGAAGTTCCAAAATTGAGGTTTCTTTAGTGATGAGGATTATCGGATTTTGACTTCTTTTAATTCATTACACAAACATTTATTGGGCTCCTTCCGGGAATCAAGTATTGATCCAGTCAGTGGGATGTCAGAGATAGTCCTCTTTTGGGTGTTCAGTGACCATTGGAATAGACAGGTAAATAGCAAAATAAAATTATAATTTGACATACATATGGACTTGTGTCTAAGGGAAGTAGAGAATCACACTTCAGGTGAGATGGACATTGAAGATGGAGAAGTGATGTAGAGAATTGGAAGCCCAGGGACGAAGGCAGAATTCAGCATATGGCGGATAAGAGGAAGAAATGGTAGGGAAGAGGGGTGGGACCAAACTGTTAATGGCCTGGAATAAGGCAGTGGAAATGGAGATTCCCTCATTTGTTCACTTAAACTCTGTGTTTTGAGCATCTACCTTGTAACAGTCACGGTGTTAACTAGCACTGGGCATATCGCTTTGAACAAGACACAGTGACCAGTCCTCAGGAAAAGTGGTAATCCCAGGGGCCATGGGCCATACAACAGCAGATACCTACAGTTGGTTGGAGTATTAAGAAATGACTTCAGTTGGGATGTGAATGGCTAGAAGCCAGGTTAAAAGGGAAATAAGGGATGAGATAAAAAAGGACAGCACATGAGAGGCCTGGAGTGGTGAAAGCAATGTGTGCCCCACGAATTGAAGGTACTGCAGCTGGAGCTTAGGATGCAAGCTCAGGAAAGGCAAGTAGAGGCTGAGCTGGGAAGAAAGACTCAATTTGGGGACATTCCAAAGTTGATACCCCAGAACATCATGGCTCTTTGATTTCGGGGGTGTGGCTATGGAGGTGATCCCGCCTGTCTGATTAGAGGCACTGTGTTGTTGTGAGCTCCAGTCTCAGTGGCTGGGAGGAAGGTGACGGGAGGACAGCTGTGTGCTGTGTAGGTGGCACTCATGGGAGAGCTCCATTGGGATGGAGCTGACCAGTGCTGACCTCAAGCTTCACCAGAAACCTTCTTGTCTCACAAACAAGTTGGAGGGTCGGACGTAGCTGAGGAAAGCCTGATGCACTTCTGGGCAATCTCCAGAATAAACCCTGAACTAGTTTTTCTCCTTGTACCCCATGTTGCCCCAGGCCCAGTGACTTGCCCAGTGGGAGTCCTCATTGTCTACACTCTATATTCCATTTCTAAGCCACCATACCATGTCAAGGCCACTAGGTCTGCCCGGTGGGCATTCTCAGAAAACAAAGTTCAGATAGTTCCTGAATCGAATCTGATAGGTCGCAATTCTGCATACAGTAGTAACATAGCATATGTGTGTGTGTGTGTTTGTGTATAAATCTTACTGTGAGTTTGAAAGATGCCTTCGATGCTATAAAATGACATCTATCAAGAGATTCCAGGATAATCACATTTTATATTTATAGCAAGTGTGTGTAAATTGTGAATCAAATCTTTAATATAATAAAAGCAAAAATGCTGTACAACATACCCTATCTCCATTTACTAAGAAAAAAACAACGGTGTGAAGTTATTCTTGAGATTCTTCTTCCATTTGAGCAGTTAACACTTTTAGAGAGTACCCAGCTGCCTTTCTATCAATGAGAACCTTTATAAAAATGTTATTTATAAGTAAAAGATGCAAGTTAAACAAACACGTTAATCAATTCAAGCAAAGTGAAGTAGAGCTTCTATCGGCTGCATTACCCTTGACACTAGCAGTTCTAAACCTGTGGGTTATGGGGGTTGAATGACCCTTTCACAGGGGTCACCCAAGACCATCCTGCATATCAGATATTTACATTATAGTAGCAATGAAAATAATTTTATGATTGGGGGTCACCACAACATGAGGAACTGTATTAAAGGGTCACAGCATTAGGAAGGTTGAGAACCACTGCTTTACACTGTGCTTTCAGACTGTTTCTATGTAAGCTAAGGTAGCTGCACAAATACAGTAGCCACGCCATGGAAATATCTGTTTTGAAATTATTTTGACATACATTAAAAGGTACAAAGTAATAAAAAGATCATCTCTGTACTATTTCATGACTTTTTCCCTATAGTTTGCTATCAATATACATATTATTAAACAATATATAAAATTATTTTTGAAATATATGGATTGGAACCCTCCTTCTGTTATCTTTTCAGTAGGATGTCAAGTGAGAAGAATTTGAGTGCTGGAGAATGAGAGGTACTCTGATATTCAAGTTGTCAACCCCAAAGCACATACCCTGCAACGATCTTTTTGTAGATCCCTCCTTGGGCACCTGCTGTGTCCCACAGTATGAGCAGGCTAATTAGAAGTGGGTTCAGAGTAAAAACAGGGGGGCTTGAGAGGAAAAAGGAGAGGGCTTTAGAGGAAAAACAGGTTTCTTTGGGTTTGTGGAGAGTAGATTTCAGAAATTTGAGGTAGAGGTTCTTGGCCTCCTTCTCTGGTCCTGCCACCTGGTCTAGTCTTCCCATGAACTAGGGTAGAACTGCTGCATGTCGGAGATAATTAATATCCAAACATGAGTCAGAATTAAATTCCTTTCTTTAAAACATCTGATTCATTTTCTTTACCCAACCGAATGACAGCAGAGGGTAGAATATTGTGTCAACTGTGTAAGTAGTTGAAGATCCTGGAAGTCCAGGAGGATAGTATGTTTCTTTATTTTATTTCACTTTGGTGGAGAGAAAGTTCATAGTGAATCTTCTGGCTGCATTGAAATAGGTGCATTATTAAAGCATTTATATGCATGTTCTGTGGCCCTCCTGCCACAGCTAGACCTTCTCTCTGGTCCTCACTGTCCAATATGGCGGCCATACTGGACATATAGCTCTTTAAATTTAGTTGGCAGAAGTTAAGGGACATTAAAAATTCAGTTTCTCATTTACACTAGCCATATTTCAAGTGCTCAGTAGACACACGTGGCTTGCAGAAAGTTCTTTTTGACAGTGCTGCAATGTGCTTCATACTTCCTATTGTAATTTATACGTTTCCAGGTCAGATATTTTTCGTAAGGTGCCTTAAAGCCTATGTGCAATGCATGCAAATGCAGTACCTGTTTCTGTCCTTTAGAGCTGAGGTCCCAGCCCTACTGTAAACTGCGCGTGGAAGGGACCTAGGTTATGTGCCCCTAGGAGACACTAATGCCTGATGATGTAAGTGGAGATGCTGGTACTGGGGAGCGGCTGCAAATAAAAGTTATTGTTAGTAGAAAGGTTTGACTGCACCGAGACCATGACCAATCAATTGATTGCAGACTCATATCAAAACCATCCCCACCCCCCACCCCCCACCCCCACCCCCACACACATATACATGTCTGTGGTGGAAAAATTGTCTTTCATGAAACTGGTCCCTGGTGCCAAAACTTTGGGGACTACAGCTCTAGAGAACCCTGATGGCCACCAAGCTGGACACAGAGTAGTTCTTAGCCTACCTTGGTAGAATGGAGGATAAAGCAGATGTGGGTCCCGTGGACTTTTACCTGCCTCACTAGTTCTTCATCATCTAAGTGCACCATGGGGAGGATTCAGGGCTTCTGCATCCCGCCTTTTCATCTGGGTAAGAAACGGTCTCTTGTAGGTGTACATTAGTATAGTTTACTGGGAGTAGAATTTACAAAGACCATGTTATTGCCGTGTCCTTGCAGCTTGTGTTGATAATTGGAAGTGGCTTCAGAGGAAAATGGGGGCTTGAGAGGAAAAATGGTACAGCTGAGCTGGAGTTCATGGGCTTCTTTGTTTGGTTTTTGTAGCTCTGATCCTCAGTGCCCTTTGGTTACTTGCAAAACAGTCTGGGTACAGAGGCTGTTCTCCATCCGAGCTTCCTTGGGCAGTATACCTTTGTATTGAGTCCTGCATTCCCTCTGGGGAAAATGCCTTCTGTTGGTTATCGGCAGGCATTTCAGCCGTGTGTCCCGTGAGCTGAGCGTGTGTGCTTTCCAAACCTCCTGGCTTCTGCACGAGAAAAGCTTCCACCAGGAAGCAATGTTTGATTAGAGTTTCAAATTCCTAACATAGTAATAACTAAAGTATAACGCAAGAATTTTGAATTGGTTTTTCTTTTCTTTGAATTGGTTTTTCTTCTCTCATTTTTCTTTTTCTCAAGTAGTTGGAACCTTTTGAGGGACTAATGAAACCAGGTGATCTTTCAGTAGATAGTGATGGAAAATGAAGCTGACTTTTAAAGTAATTGGTAAGTTGGTCCACATTGAAGTTTTGGAGTTTTCTTGGTGAATGTCGTGATTTTTCTCTAACCATTTATTTGCTTTTTTTTAGATTCTACTTGCCGTTATTTCCACTATTTCCTATTCACTTTCTCATTTCAGTCCTTCCTTTGTTACCCTACTCTGCTTTTCTCCCCTTCATCTCTTTCTGCTTTCATTTTTCTGCTTTTATAAAGATACTTTTCTGACATTAACCAAACATGGTTTCAGTTGTAGATCTCTGTGTGGGTTCTTGGAATTACGGAGCAGAGGTTGACGTGGCCTCCGTGGTGAAGCAGCTCCGTTCACCACGTCACGCTCCTCCTGCTTGAACCTAGACCTGTGTTTTAATTCAGTTCGTGACATTTTGGCATTGCAGTCTACAGTTTAGCTGCCCATGCTGAATCAGGCAAGGTGCAATTAGTAGGCACTCTACGACTAATTTTTAGAATCGAAGTGGGAAAATCTAACTAGTAAACCT
The DNA here is from genome assembly GCA_963574655.1 of Perodicticus potto. Classification (NCBI taxonomy): domain Eukaryota; kingdom Metazoa; phylum Chordata; class Mammalia; order Primates; family Lorisidae; genus Perodicticus; species Perodicticus potto. The sequence continues at coordinate 16,800 of CAUYRH010070801.1, read as the reverse complement.
TGGAAATGACCTTCTCAGAAACTCCACGCTCCTTCTCAGCCCTGCTGGAACCACCTTCAGTGGGAGCGTCTCTGCTGTCAGCCTGGTGGCTCAGCCTCCAACTCTGTCTCTAATCTCTCGTTGAGGGACACAGCAGTGACCCTCAGGAAATGTTCTGCTTCCCTGGAAGCATAGCCTGAAACTGTGAGGTGCTGAAGACTAAGACTTCTTGTCATCAGATGTTCTATGCAGGAATTTTTAGATGATTTTTGAAAATTAAAAATTCAGAATCAGTTTGTAATAAATATCTACTAGAAACAAGGCACCTTGGAACTGGGTTGCTTTGCATCAGTGGCCATATTGGGTTTTAGTTGACGGAGAGCCCTAAACAGAAGCCCTAGCCAGGATTTTTCAGGAATATGTGACTGACAGTAGAGCCAGAGAGGTCCCCTCCTATGCCCTGACCCCTGGGGATGGAAGGACTCTCGCTGCTGGGAGGAGGGCAGCTGAGAAGGTTCAGGAAAGGGTGCGAGCTTCCTTTTCTTCACTGGACTTCTTGTGGCCAAGCATCCCTCTCTCTCCCTGCTCTCAGGCCGTGGCCTGATCTGACCTCACGCAGGGGCTTTGTGTCTTTCCCCAGGCAGCTCCCGCGTGACCTGTCGGCTCCTCCTTTCTCTTTTCAGTCTTCATCACACTAGTCACTGTGCTTGTTGACGGTGACAGCAAAACCCAAAGCTGCTTACTCTTCTTGGCAGAGCCCTCCGGGCTGCACACCTGCCATAGGTCACCTTGCCACCGTGCAAGAAGCTACACTCTCAGAATCAAGGACTTGTCTTTGCATTGACTTTTTTTTTTTTTTTTTTTTTTGCAGTTTTTGGCCAGGGCTGGGTTTGAACCCGCCACCTCCAGTATATGGGGCCGGCGCCCTACTCCTTTGAGCCACAGGTGCCGCCCGCGTTCACTTTTATATAAAGAGAGAAGGACTCGGTGGGTGGCATTTGGATAGCACTCTGTTGTCCCTGCTCACATCGCCTGGTGAGGTCGACCTCTGATTCATCTAGAGGAAAGCAATGGATGTTGGGACTCACTGCTGTGGGGTGCAGAGCAAAGGCAGGGGTGCCTCTGAGTGTAGGTCAGAGCCAGTAAACAAGACCCCGACTTCTTATATCGTCATTTTGTCTTCAACTGCTGGTTAGTCTCCAACATCCCCTAGTTAAAAATAGCCATGGAGCCTTTTTTATTCTTACAGATCAGGTCTTGTCTTTGATCTAGATAATCTGCGGGACGGAGGATGAAGTGTGGAGACTTGCTGTCACCTCAGGTCTGCCTTAGATTGGGTCTAGAGTGGGTTCAGTGCCCAGACGCAGACAGGCACACACACAATTCTTGGTAATAGCCCAGGGCTGCTGACAGGGTGGCCTGGGACCGGTTTGATTCTGTCAGGCCTCCTGTTTTCCCGGGAGCACTGCCTGCTTCCAGCGTGCCCAGCGGGGACCCTCCCTGCTGGGTATTCCCACAAGGTCCCCTCACAGCCCCTCTCTGGCATTGGTTGGGTGGAACTCGGCAGAACGGCCTTGAGGATAAACTGATGTGGTACTGCCACCTAGTGACTGCCCGCCACGCGTCCCCTGCCGCTGAGAAGTGTAGTGAGCCTGCTGGCTGCCACCCACCACGAAAAACCCTAGCAGGGGGCTTCTAAAAATAGAGCCTGCAGGGCCAGTGTAGACATACTCGCCCTGCGATCAGCAGAGCCTGGCAGGCATCAGACATGGACTATATGAAGTGTTTTTGGAAAAATTGACTTTTGAATAAGGGAATCTTTGGGGCTGGCTGAGCAGAGCTCCATCTGTCTGCTTGGGGTTCCAGCCTCCCTTTGGAGGAGCCCGGGATTTGTAGGGATGCCTGCCTGGCACACGGCAAGATCAAATGAATAGAGGTCGTCCCACATAAAACACTTGCTGGTTTGGAAGTAAGGAAAGACACAGGAGGAAAGAGAACCTTGGTCAGAAAATGCTAGTGCTGGTAAAAAACATTGTCCTAGAATTTGATATTCCCTTGATTGCCTGGGAAGTAAGGGAACTTGAGAATATAATTCTCCTCCGGCATTTGTCCCAAATTCCAAGGTTTTCTGGTTTCACTGCTCTGCAGTTGTGTTGGTAGGAAGCCAGCTCTAAATTTTCTGATGGCCCTTACAGGTTGCAGATGCCCTGAACTGTTGACCAGTGGATCTCAAGGGGAGTAGTACAGCTCAGGGTGTTACAGGAAATGGTGAAATTTTTTTTTTCTTACTGTTCACTATGTCCTGTTATACACAGATGCTTGGGAGGTTCCCACCCAGCAAAGGCTCTGCATCCCACTTGAGTATTATGTATATCAAAAATCTGTTTATAATTTTCTTAGCTTAGACCTAAATCCATTTTAAATATGTATATAAAATGGTTCTGTTCAGTTGTAATCAACATTTAATTTTGTGGTAATGGTATTAATGTGTAAATTGGGGGAAATCGTCATTTTAACAGATAGAAGTCAAATAATTATAGAGGTGTGAGCTTTAAGATTGTTAAATCATTGCTAAAGCCACTTGTTCTAATGCAAAATTAAAATGCATAAATGAGTGATAGATCTGGACAACAAAACAACTTTGTCCTCTTTTCAGGGAAACATGAAAAATGTAATTCTCGAGTTTGAAATTCCATATATGTTCCATCATCCCTTTCTTTTCCTTTAGGAAATCTGCACTTTATTTTAAAGTAATCTCATGCTCTTGGAACACACCCACTGATGGTCTTTACACAAAAGCAGCTCTTCTGAATCTAAAGAGTAAGTGAAACACTAATGAGCCAAGGTTAACACGTGAAAAGAAATCAGACCTTTCACAGAACCACAAACACCCCGTGAAACACATACACACAGAGAGGGAGAGGGAGAAGTTTTAGCTTTTTGATTTTTCTAAGTGGAAAGAGTGGTGGGGGGATCCAAACATGCACAATTAAAGGAGCAAAATCAAGATTAAAAATTCACTTTGGTATTTTAGAGTTAATAAAGAATTACATAATGTATGAATATTCAAACTGGCTCCTGCTTTTCCTTGGTTACTTGTGTTAAAGGAAGCCCATCCTGGGATCCTCCAGGTCCGAAGGCTGTGGTTTTCAACCTGTGGGACCCACAGGAGCTGTATTAAAGGACTGCGGCTTTAGGAAGGTTGAGAACCACTGTCCTAAGACTTTGTGTTTCCATGACTCAGTGAGAAGGAAAAATAGGAGTACAGAGAGGAGAACATGAGAAAGTCACATAGACAGGAGCAGTGGAGCCAAAGGGACTTTCAGAGACGTTCCATACATATAGTTCACAGCATTTACATGTTAGAACCTTCTTACCTAAAAAGCAGTGTTTGGAATTACTGGCTTTTATGTTTTTATTTGAATTTAAAACTATCATTTTAGGTATCAGTTTGATATTATTATTATTAGACTTCCATGCCATTACCTCAGTCTGTTTGTTTGCACATGTGTGTATATGTATTTGTATGTACACTTGTGTGTATTTTCTATCTAGTGTTCATATTTATTACAACTTGTGCATTACCTTATTATTCCTTATAGCCAATTTTCTCCCTTACTAGATTTTCAGCTTCTCACGAACACTCTTTTTTATTCATCTACAGATTCTCAGTGCCTCCAGAAGTTCCTTTATACGTGTAGACGTCAGCGTGTTGTTGAACGAGAAACTCCTCCAGAAATAAAACTAATTAGTGGTTCTCAGATTTAATAGCACATTAAAATTACCTGTAGAGCTTTTAAAATAATCCCTGTCACAGCCCCACCCACAGAAATCGGCTTAATTGGTTGAGGGTGGGGCTTTGCATAGGTTTTTCTTATTTTTAACACTTTCCAGGTGAACATGTTTCACATAGATCAGTAGCAAAGGACATGCATGTTACTTCTGTCTGAGCCGTTGACACCTAGCCCTTTTCTCCCCTGAACCTAGATCTATGCCTTTTTTTAGGCTTTTTTTTTTTTATGCTTGTACCTTTTAATTAACTGACTCTCTGATTATATTTGCCTTTACTTTAAATTAAAATTGCATGCACATGGTTGGAGTTCAGAAGGAGATCATTTAATCATATTTCTCTTCCCTCCCTAGGCCTAAAATTGGCAGACTTGGAAACATCAGCTTCATTAATGATATTAAGCAGATTTGGACACCACCCCTTGCCCAATAGCCACATGGGCCGCCTGTCGGTCCGATGATGCACCACTGAAGTAGGAGTCTTGGTCATAGACTGAGGGAGTCACCCTCTGTGCCTGGGGAGCATATCATGTAGAAAAGCAAATGCCCCAGCTTCATGGGCAAGCCAGGCGGAGTGGGCCTGAGCTTCACCTGTTCACTTTTCCCTCCCAGATTCTCCATCTTGTTCCTCTACAAACCCAGGAGAAATGGATTGCCTCCCTTCCTCTCCCCAAAACACACACTCACATGCACACAATTTAAAACCAATAATGTTAGAGGCAACTATTTTAAAAGTTTAACTCTAGTCTGATTGCCCCTTCCTCGAAACTTTTTACGGCCTTCTCTTTATTCCTAGTATTTTAATATTTACAACAATCTTCCTCCACAGAGGTCTTTTCTTACTGTATATGCAGATTCTCAGTAGAATCTTCCTTTTGTCAAAGACACAAAAGACCATTTTCATTTCTTTTCTTTTGCTTTTTATATTCTCCTTCTGCAAAGACAGTTGTCTGACCCTCTGTGTTGATTCTCTGAGAATATATCTTTTTTTTTGTGACTTCATTTTTTTATTCTTCTATTGGTACAGAATAATTGCACATATTGGGGGATACGTGAGATACTTTGATACATGTATACAATGTGTAATGATCAAGTTAGCGTATTTAAGATACCCATCACCTCCTTTGAACATTTCAAATCTTTTCTTCTAGCTATTATGAAATATACAATATATTATTCTTTTGTTATTTGCATAAATGTATGGGGTACAAGTATAATTTTCTTTTTTTATTAAATCATAGCTATGTACATTAATGCAATCATAGGGTACATGTTTTAATACAATTTGAAATATTTTCATCACCAGTTCAGTGAAAATACTTCAAATTCTATATCTTTTTTTTTAATGGTTCTCTTTTTTTCCTTCTCTTTTGTATTTTTCCTACATCCTGAGCCTTCTGCCAACTTATATTCTAATCTTATATGGCTATTTTTTCACTATAATTTTGAAATTTAGTCCACTTTTTCTCTTCGTTGCTTTTAACAAATGCAGTGTGTTCCTTGCAATCTTTCATGGCATAATTTACAGAGTTCAGGAATGCCGTCCCCCATCCCCTGGCACTGTCTCTAGTTCCTTTTTTTTTTTTTAAAAAAAAAGCTCTCCTCTCTTGCTTTTTTCCTCCTCTTTTTTCTCCCTGTGTATGTGTTTTTTCTGTAGAACTCGTACTTCAAATGTGCGCTGATCATTTGCTGTTCTTTCTTAACCAAGAGTGGCAATTGGAAGCCAGTTGGAAGTTCTGTATGGGGAAAGGGCTTATCATTTGGTAAAAAAATCATTGTAGGGGGAAAGCCAAATTTTTTCACCAGTGAGTTCCTGATGTTAATACTGAATTTTTCCTCATAAATTGTTCTGTTTCTCAAGAGAAGAATGTTCTTTCTCTCTGTTAGCACATTCTAATATGTGTATTCGGATTACATATAGAAACTAAAAATGCTGTTTAGAAAGTTGAGCCTAATTTCCACATTTTCACCCCTGAGCATCTCTCTGCTCTTCTCTGGGCCCTGAGTCCCTGAGTATCTGCTCTGCCCCCACTAAAACCTGTCTTCCATTAGCTGTCTGGTGGTACCAGACTGGGCATTTCCCTGGATAATCCTCAGTCCATATCCTTAGGCTTCCCCAGGTCTCCTGTTTTCAGTTTGCACCTTACGCCTGGTTTCTCCAAGTTGTGAACGTCCCACATTCCATGATAATTGTGCCTTTTAATTGAGGTGCACATACCCTTTATATTTAGTGTGGTTTCAGATACGCTTCCCACTCTTTATTTTTTACGTGTCTCCTTTCTGTTCCTTTTTTCCCTCTACTTCTCCCTCCTTTGGGATTACGTATTTTTAAAATACTTCATTTTCTATATCCTCTTTGGGTTATCAGGTTGTATTCTTTGATGTATCGTTTTAATAGTTCTTTTAGGCTTAGCTCATCCGGTCTTTTCTCATTCTACCATGTTTCGCCTCAGTGTACTCCTTAGATGCTGCATTGTTCACAAATAGAAGGTTGTGGCACCCTGTGTCAAGCAAGTCTATTGGTACAATTTTTCAACAGCATGTGCTTGTTTTGTGTCTCTGTGTCGCATTTTGGAAATTCTAGTAATATTTCAAAATTTTTCATTATTTTATCTGTTACAGTGATCTGTGATCAGGGATCTTTGATGTTACTATTGTAATCGGGGGCACCACAAATCATGCCCATGTAAGATGGCGAGCTTAACCAATAGATGTTGGGAATGTTCTGACTGCTCCACTGACCTACTGTTCCCTCATTTCTTTTCCTCTCCTTGGGCCTCCTACTCCTTGCAACATGAAAATATTGAAATGAGGCCAGTTAATAACCCTACAGTGGCCTCTGAGTGTTCAAGTGCTGGGACTAATTACACATCTCTCACGCAGGGATGTCCAACCTTTTTTCTTTTCTGCCATATATTGGAAGAATAAATGTTATCTTGGGTCACACATCAAATACACAAAAACTAAGGAAAGCTGATGAGCAAGAGAAAAAAGGTTCCTGCATACTTTTCAGGTATCTGACACCACAGATAAGCAGAACAGTCCACATATGGCCCACAGAGCACAAGTTGGATACCCCTTGTGTCCTTTGTAGCTTTTTAGAAAGCTAAAAAGTGATTCATTAAGCTTAGGGAGGAAGGCCCATCTGAAGCTGAAACGGGCCAAAACTTAGGCTTATTATAGCAAATATTTAGGCAAGTTGTGCACGTAAAGGCCAAGAGAAGGAGAGTAGAAGCCTTACACCAGCAAACACACGTGATAAGGAAGCAAAACAGCTTTACTGCTGATGTGGAGAAGGTTTGAGAGGTCTGGAGAGGAGATCCAAGCAGCCACACATTCCCTTGATCCAGAACAAGGGCCTCGGTCTCTTCAATTCTTTCTATTAAGGCTGAGAGAGGTGAGGAAGCTGCTGAAGAGAACTTTGAAGCTAACAGAGGTTGGTTCTTAAGATTTAAAGAAAAGACACCGTCTCGGTAGCATGAAGTGTAAGAAGCAGCAGCAAGGGCTAATGTGGACGTTGTCACTAGGTATATGTTACTGTAAAGAGCAACATGAACGCGAGCCGGGAGGAGGTTGAATCCAGTCCTCATGGGTGACTCTGAGGGGCTCCAGACGTCAGTGGAGCGGGAAGTGCTGAGGTGGTGGGAGTAGCAAGAACAGAACATGGGATTAGAAGCAGGGCCTGAAGATGGGACTGAATCAATTGTGACAATCCCGTGGTAAAACTCGCACAGAGAAGGAACCGCTCCCTAGGGCACAGAAATGTTTACTGGCTATGGAGAAATTACTGGGGACAGTGCCATGACCATGTTCAAATGACAACCAAGGCTTTAGGATAGTACACAAACTTAGCTGATAAGGCAGCAGCAGAGTCAGAGGACCGACTCCGATTTTAAAAACAAACAGCAGCATGTTACAGAGAAGCCTTCCATAAAAGGAAGAGTCAGTCCACGTGGCAAACGTCCTTGTCTCATTTAAAGAAATTGCCACAGCCCCCCTACCTTCACTACCGCCACCCTAACCCATCTGCAGCCATCAGCCTGGGGACAAGACCCCCACCAGCACTAAGATTGTTAGCATTTTTGAGCAATATGTGATTTTTAAATTCGTACAAGGTATGTACATTGTGTTTTGGGGGGGAAGTGCTGTTGCACACTTCATAGACTACAATATAAACATAAATTTTACGTGCACTGGAAAAAAAAATATGTGACTTACTTTGGTGCAATATTTGTTTTATAGCAGAGATGTGAAACCGAGCTGGTACTGTCTCCCAGATACGCCGGTCCCTATATGCTTAGATACACTATCCCTGTGCTAGAACAATCTTATCTTCCCCTGATAGAATACCACTTGCTGTGGGGTATCTTCAAGAGATACTGTCTCACTTTGCACGCAGCACGCCCACTGCTCTAGCCTTGGCTAGTTTTACAGGCAGGGACTGATCAGGGAGACCCTCTGCAGATCTCTTGTCTCTGGTGTTGGGCCCTGAATTTTTGGCCTCTGTAGATTTCCATCTCTGTCCTTTGTCCCTGGAAGACCTCCAGGTTCTGCCTGGTTTTCTTCCTTGAGCTGCATCCTGGAGATGCTCTTTTGGCACTAAACTGGGGCAATCCTATGGCTCAGTTTAGTTGTTTTTCCTCTCTCAGAATCACTGTGCACAATCACTGTCTTCAGTTGCTATATGACCAATGTTTTGATAACCATTGTTTCAGATATTTTAATCTGGTGGGGTTTTTTTCTGGTTGTTTCAGGGGAAAGTATAAACCTAGTTCCCTGTTGCTTCATCCTGGCTGAAAACAAGATGTACTTTCATTCATATAAGAACGTGTTGTTCTGTGCTCTCTGGTGTCTGCTTTCCTTTCCTTTTGTTCTTGTGGGTTTGTGCCTTTTTTTATTGTCTTTTTGTCATTTTAGTGGTATTTCAGGAGAGAGGGGTGGGTAGATTGTAGAGAAAGAACTGATGGTAGATTGATCACATGCATTTAAATCTCCATAATATTTTTCATTGTATAACTAGGGCCAACATTTGAGACCAGACCTGACCGTTGAGATGAGATATTTTTGCAATTTCTAGTATTAAAGATAGGTTTAATAGAGAGGGATTAATGGACATACTTTGCCAGCTTTTAACCATGATTGAATTACTAGTTACAGGTACAAAATACCTTCATAGGTTGCGTAGAGATTTTAGAAAAATGGCACATCCAATCCATGTTGACTGATGAGCAAGAATAACTTCTGTCTCCTTTTTGTATCCCTATGTCTGTGATCCTGATGGTCTAGCATGTGGCCTAGGGCAAGTCAAGGACATGTTGCCCATTGTCACACTAATTAATTCAGTAAACACCAGTTCCCTTCCGTATTTTCCTAAGCACTGGTGATATGCAACAGTGAATAAGGCACAGTCTTTGTCTTCAGGTTCTTCATAATTTCAATTCTAAGGGCATTTTGATAAGGAAATTCTACAATGCATGTCTTATGACCCAAGTTAACAGTTATTGAATGGTGCTACACATAGCTACAAGGTGATGCTCCTGGGATACTGAGAAAGGATCAGTGTATCATGTTGACCAAAAGCTACATATAGTCTGCAAAGGGGACTCACAAACAGATTCTGAATGCACAAATCAGAGCTTTAGAGATGGGAGGTGGTTTCCAGGCAGAAGGCAGTTGCATTTGCAGAGAAAGAGAGCTGTGAAGAACAGCCTAACTGCCAGCCACTAGTGTGAGAGCTGCCGTGGCAGGCGGGAGGGCTGGGCAGAGGCGGCCCGGCTCATGGGAAAGGCAGCAGTGATTCCCTGGGAAAGGTAACTCCTGTGAACTTGCACAAATGTGGAAAGCTGTGATATCTGTGATCTAAGAAACGTGCTAGACTCACACTCAGCAATGAATGAAGAAAGGAATAAGAAGTGGAAACTAAGAAAAGGAACATTTCGCTGCTTTAAAACCTTAAAGCTCGTGATCTTTTAAGTCTCTTACACTTGGAGAGCTGTAATACAATTCAAGTGGCCCTGGGCAAAACCTCCAAGTCCTTACTTTAAAAGCTTGAGATGATCGGGCATTCCTTGCAGTAATTTTAATCTTATTTAATGGATTTCTTATTAAACCAGTAATTCATATTGATCAAAACTTAAAATTTACAAGTCATTTCTTTGTTTTTCTCAGAACATTTCTTCTCCTTGCGGAGAAGGCTGGAAATGTTTGTGTTAGTCCGTCACATGACTGTCTACTGTAAGGAATGTTTTGAGATTTCTTAAACCTTAAATGGCACATAGTAATCATGCACAATGGTGTAAATCTGGCATAGATTAAAAACCTGGGGGTTCTCTAAGTAATGTCATCCTGTTGATAAGTCTCATATTTATTCCTGAGTTGCTAAGAAATTAGGTGATTATTCTAATAGCATCTAAATTGGTCCTTAATTACCTCATCTTGACTATTCACAACTAAGTGTGTCGGAATATACACACTAGGATGTGATGTTATTTTCCCCTTCTAAGCTATTTTTCAAGCAAAAAGTATAATTAATCGTTGAATCCCAAACCCTAAAATAGCGACTCTTAGAAGGATATCTGTTTCTAAGCAGGGCCCTCCCATGCAGAATTCTAGTCCCCGATGCAGTGTACAAGACACAGCATATAATAAATATTGACTGAATGATATAATGACGTAGTTCCAGAGAGGGTTCGGCAGATTGTCAAATGAGGATGATAGAACTGTGTATATTTGAGATTTATACATTAAAGATGAGCAACAAAGGAGGCATTAGCTTGCACAAATTGTCCAATGAATGTATTCCATCGCAACTTTCTGTCTTTTACTGATCCAAACTTTGAAAACTACATAAACCGCTAAGGAAGAACAGACTAGAAAGACTTTCACACTCAGGCCCAAACTGAGATTTCCTCGCAGCCCCCAGCTGTGAGGGTGCCCCAGAGACCTTTGTTGATAGGATGAAACCTCAAAGTTGGCTTTGTCGTTAGCAGCTCTTATGAAAACCACAGACCTAGCAGATAACAGTGTTCTGGTCCCTCGCGGTGGCAGTGCACAAATGGCTTGAAATGGAGATTTCACTGAGACGCAGGCACATTTTCTCAGTGTCTACAAACTGTCTAAAGACATTTTGCTGACATAGAAAGGGTGAGGAATATAACTGTTTCAGGCAGAAATTGTCTGTGCATTAAAATATTACATGTTAAATGAGCAGATGCAAGTTGGATGCTGAGTACATAATGAGTGCTGGGTAAATAGGATATGTACAGACACTTGTCTAGGAATTCGATACGCTCGAGGCATCATCTGTGTATACGTCATGCTTTGTTTAGAAACTTTATCTGACAACTTACAATTGAACAGGAAATGCACTCTTTGCTTCCATTCTGCTGTACAGCCCATACTCCTGCTGGGGTAATGTATTTTTTGTTGTAAGCAACTGTTTGGTAAAGGATACTTACTAGAGAGCTCCTGTGTCATGAATGGGTTATAATCCAAAGCTTATGTCTGAGGGTTGGGTTTTGAAATGAAAGCCACATTCTCCCATTGAAGCTCTGTTGCTTGTGCATAGCAGGTTCCCCCAGCAGTCCACACAGGCCTACTTAGCTCACTCTGGATGTCAGCAGAGCACTGGTCACAGCAGCCCATTACGTATGATGTAGCAGAGTTAGTTTCTCAGGGGAAGTGCACTCGCCTGTCTTCCTAAAATGTTAGGAATACATTTGACCTCCCTTTGGTGAGGCCAGCCTCTCTATCAAGATAACTCTAGGACAGGGGGAGTCCATAGCAGGGTCATGGTGGCTCTTCCTGAATGTGGAATGGTGAAGGTTTCTGTCCTGCCACCAGCAACTTGCAGGATGCTTTGCAACAAGGCCGACTTCCTGTTCATGTGCCTTTGATTCCAGGAGAGCCAGTGATTGGCTGCCCTCCAGCTAGGAGCTTCTATTTTACTACCCCAAAATATCAGGACTTGTCTCTTACTTCTTTGGAAGTAGAGAAAGAAGGTGCAAGTGTGATGAGCATTGGAGAGGGGGGAGGTTGTGTGTGTCCAAAGATTGAGTGGAAGATCTGCTAACACTGTGGAGGACAGCTCATACTCCTGGGTCTTTGGACTTTTGGTTTTAGAAGCACGAGGTTTGGCATTGCACAAGGGATGGGGTAAAAAAGAGAGAATGTGATGGCACAGTATAGGTTGTATTTTATATTTTATATTGATCCTGGGGCTCCAGCCAGCAGCAGCCTCCTTGCCACCTCACCCTTAGCACAAACAGGAGCAGCCTGCTTTGTAAGACAACAGATGAAAAAAGGGAAAGCCCTCTCCATGGTTTCTGAAAGATGGGAAGGAAGGAGGGTCCTTAGAAAAAGTTGGCTGAAAAGCAAGAAAGCAAGGAGGGGCCTCTAGAGAGCAGAGTCTGTGGTCTGACTGCCATCAGGCTGGGGAGGGCCTCTCTACCTTGTCACTACACAGAACATGTGTCCGGAGCAAATTCTTGAAGGGTGACAACTCGCATGACCTTGCTGTTGTCAGAGTAAGTGGTAGAAACTGGTGTCCACACCATGGGCACAGGGTTAGGACTTAGTAATGTTCATTCAAGCAAAATGGCGCAGGATATCTGTTTTTATTATAAAAACCTTCTTCCCCACGGGTAAAACGTGACACCTCAAACAATAATCATAATAAGTTGTATCTCGTTCTCTTCTTTTGACTATTGAGGTTTTCGGTGTACGTCTGGTAAGACAACAACTTCTGTCCTATGCTGGCTCCAGGAAGGGAATCTGTGGTCTCCGAGGTTCTGTGTTCAAAGAGGAGGGTTAGTGAGGGACCTACAGGTAGATGGACCATAAGAGTGTCATCCCGTGACGGAAGGATGCACAGGGGCGGTGAGGGGGAGAAGCGTCGACAGAAAAGGCTCCCACCTGAGTTTATTTTGAAGGATGAGGAGTTAGCCCGTATTAGGAAATAAGGTAACAAAGCTGAGTCCAAGCAGTGGGAACAGCACGTCTTCTGCTACAGAGGTGTGGAGTAAGATGGGGCAAGTGCGTGTCGTGTGGTAAGTCTGTCACATCAGCTGGGCATCAGGACGTGAGGAGGCGCCCGCAGGGACCAGCGGAGTCTACAAGGATAACCGTGTGGGGATCACCTTAAACCAACAAGATGAAAGTCAGTCTTCATGATCCACAGTTTCTCTTTCAGATTATTTCAAAGTTGAGGCACTTCCTAATGTCTCTTAGATTGCTCAGATGGAAGCTCAATTTCATGTATAATCTCAAGCTTTGAAAACTTCTAAATAGAGCAGTTTCTAGAAGGCCCAGTGAATCCCTTGAGTTGAAGCAAACCACCCTTAGGTATAATACCGGCGATTAATTATAAGGACTGCCTTTGTTTGGTGTTTTTCAGGTACCATGACCAGCAGGATGTTACCAGCAACTTCCTTGGAGCAATGTGGTTGATATCAATAACTTTTCTCTCCATTGGTTATGGGGACATGGTGCCCAACACATACTGTGGGAAAGGCGTCTGCTTGCTTACTGGAATTATGGTAAGTGTCTTTTTCCTTCACGTCTCTGATAGCCTCTCAAGAAGGCACTGAAACTGTTTGTCCGTGTGCCTAAGTCAATGGACGCCACTCACTTTCCCGGTAGCAGGAAATCAATGAGCGTAAGTCAGCAGTGTGTTGGGAGAGAATCTCTACAGTTTTTATCTGAATTCTTCTCATCATGAAAATCTGTTGAAGAGGGAGAGCTGCCCGGTTGCTCTTTGTGGGCCACGCGCTAATGGGATGAACTAATTTGATCCTAGAGCTGTGGCTTCAGCCTCAGAAACTTTAAGTCTGGGTCCCGCCATTCCCTCCCTGCTAGCTGTGCAGGCTTGAGTAAATGTCTCTGCCACTGCCCTGTTTGTAAAACATGGGCCATAAGGAGGATCTGTGAGCACACAGGGCAAGGTGCAGAGAGGACCGGGCTGAGGCGGGGCCAGAGGCCGGGTCTCGTGGAACACTTGGGAAAGGTCTGCAGCTGCTGGTGACATGTGTTGTTGTTCTTGAGTGTCGAACAGGCTCAGAGCCAGGGTTTAGCCAGGACTGCTTTGCTTCAGTTGTTTTAGGTATACGAAATGGGAGGCTAGCGAGTCGTGGTTCTAACATGCTGTGAACTTACACATGTTCAGCCAGCGGTGCAATTTCAAACTGACGGTGCACCGTTTGGAACGACCTGGGTTTGTCTTCATTGCTTATCTGCTGCGTGTAGTTTGGTGACAGTAAAGAACGTTATCTTGATACTTGTTTTCCACGCACAGAAGGATGTGAACCAGTGCTGCAGCTCCGTCGCTAGGAGTTCCTAGAATTTCTAAAATTAGGCAACCCTGCTTAACTTACCTGCTATATCCACAGGCTCACTGTTTCAGGGCCTTTGAGTAGTGGCCCCCAGAGAATGCACAGCCTTGCATGTACCTGCCTAGAACATTGTTCCAAGAGTTGCAACTAACTGGGAGGACTGAAGGCCCTCGGCATATCGGGGAGGGAGCTTTCACCCTCTTGGTGGTATTCACCTGGTGGTATTCACCTCTTTTTCATTGTACACTACTCGGTACACTCCATTGTATGTTTCCCATTGGATAAAGTCCCCTTTTTTCCCTCAAATAATAGCACTATATAATGTAGTGGTTTGGAAAATAAAATTTGCGTGGAAGCATTTGTGGAAGGCATCATAATGGGCCCACAAGGGGCATGAAACATGCTATTTATAACAGCAGACTGGTGGTTGCAGTCTTTTCCCCAGTACTTCTTAGAAACAGCTTCCTTAGTGCTCCTTTTTTGGAAAGATACACCCCCTTTTATTTTTGCACCAAGTCCAGGGTCATGCAAGCGGGCTCATTGCCATACAGTCAGAGCCACATGAGGTTAACCTTGCCTGGATCTTGATAGATTTATCTTTCCTCCATATTTCTTTGTTCCTAAGGTCTCAAGACCAGCTCCTTCAAAGTCTCATCAGATTTTTTATGTACCTGCTTTTACTGCTTCTTCGTTTAGGTTTCACTGTTGATCTTTCTTAGTTTAAAAATAATGGAAGTAATGAGTACCTTTTCATCTATATGGCAGAAAAATGTTATATGTAATAGAATTTACTATGACTTTGTTCCTGCTCTCTAAGCTAATGATAAATCAGTCCCTCCTTTCTGAAACCAAAGAACTCCATTCTTCTCTCCTATCAGGAACAGATTTCTTAACTGACCTGATCAAAAATTCCTTTCCTTGCATATAGGGAAATTTAGTAATCTCTGAGTAAACTATTTGAAATACTGTGTAGATTTGGATTATCTCTACCTGTAGGCCAACCACATCCCCAAGGAGTCAGGATACCAGGCAGTCTTCTTGGGGTTAGCATCTTGGAGTTGATTATAACTCCTGGAAACTCTTTAGGGATCAAGAGCATATGTATGGAAATTACGTGGACACTAGTGTAGGGACCGGCTGACAGCATACCTGTAGATTCCTTAAAAGAAGTCAACTATTTTTCATAGTACATATAAAACATCAGTTTCTTTTGGACAAAATGTGTTTCTGTTTTGTTAGAGAAATTTTGTTTGCCTTTGTTTTCTTATGTACCAGGTTGTCCTATGCCCAGAAATGACTTATTTCTATTTCAGGTGGTCATTTGCCTGTTTTCCCTCTGACTTCTGCAGAGCATGTTAGATAAAGCGCACATAGTCAGATTTCATCGGAGTCATTTCTCTGTCTCTCTCGCCCTCCCCACGTCTGGCCTTTAATAAATTGTACACAAGAAGTACAAATTAAAACACTCTAGGGAGAGCACAGGGTCATCTGTGAATCATCCCGTGTTTTATCTCTGAAGTACTGCGTTTCTTTGTGTCCTCTTATATTTGAATTGTTCTTGTGTTTATGCAATTTTGATAGAATTTACAGGTTCTGGTGACTTGTTTCCATTTTTAAGCAAAATAGTTGCTCTACATGTGAGCACTAATAAAGATTTCCCATTTCAAAAATGCACACAGAAATTGCTGGTTTTCCTCATAAAGCCACTTGACACTAATGAATTACTTCATGCGATCACTTTAGCTATTCATTTTCATTGGTCAAAACCCAACATTAAGATGTTTCTTAGAATTTTTTAAATAGCTAGATTTGTATAATAAAGTGTTGGGGAGTCAAAGACATTAAGATTAATCTGCAGTGGTCTAGGCAAAAATACATTGTTAAACCACAAGCAGGGATGGTTTTCTATAATAGTTCTAAGAGGAAAAACAAATGAGATTATTAAAAATAATCTCTGACTCAATCTGCATAAAAACAAAGTATATAGACAAAACATGCATACCCCCTAATATTCTGAAATTAAAAAAAAATAAATAGAAAGAGAGACAAAATAAAGTCCCCCCTTGCCTGAAATGTAAATTGTGGATCCAAGACAATTCTACAAATTTTTTGGAATATGTAGGTTGTGTTTACAATGCTGCACTTGGGTGATTGTGGAACTGCTAAAATCAGGGGCAAGACCTGTATAGAATTCAGAGCTTGCTGGCTGGGCGCAGGGGCTCACGCCTGTAAGCCCAGCACTTTGGGAGGCAGAGGACCATTTGAACTGAGGAGGTAGAGGCTGCAATGAGCTATGACCATACTACTGTATTCAGCCTGGGTGACAGAGTGATACTCTTTTTTTAAAAAAAGCATGGGGTGAGGGGCGGCGCCTCTGGCTCAGCGAGTAGGGCGCCAGCCCCATATACCGAGGGCTGCAGGTTCAAACCCGGCCCCAGCCGAACTGCATCAAAAAATGGTCGGGCGTTGTGGCGGGCGTCTGTAGTCCCAGCTACTCTGGAGGCTGAGGCAAGAGAATCACCTGAGCCCAGGAGATGGAGGTTGCTGTGAGCTGTGACTCTACCGCACTCTACCGAGGGCGATAAAGTGAGACTCTGTCTCTACAAAAAAAAAAAAGCATGGGGTAGAGGAAGAAAAATCTCTTCCTCTCTCCTGGATTTTATTTTTAAAACATAAGGTCATAGGATTGCCTAATAGAAAAAGG
>CAUYRH010070800.1:0-10953 GCA_963574655.1 Perodicticus potto | reverse complement strand
CCCGGGCCCACCAAACAACAATGACGGCTGCAACCAAAAAATGGCCAGGCATTGTGGCAGGTGCCTGTAGTCCCAGCTACTTGGGAGGCGGAGGCAGGAGACTTGCTTGAGCCCAGGAATTGGAGGTTGCTGTGAGCTGTGATGCCTCATTACTCTATCCAGGGTGACAGCTTGAGGCACTGTCTCAAAAAAAAAAAAAAAAAAAAGTAGGTTTTGCTTTTTAAACTATTCTTTCAAGGGCCAGGCACAGTGGCTCATGCCTGTAATCACAGCACTTGGGAGGCTGGAGAGGGTGGATTGCCTGAGCTCACAGGTTTGAGACCAGCCTGAGCCAGAGCGAGACCTCCTCTCTAAAAATAGCTGGGTGTTGTGGTGGGCGCCTGTAGTCCTAGCTACTTGGGAGGCTGAAGCAAGAGAATCATTTAAGCCCAGGAGTTTGAGGTTGCTGTGAGCTATGACACTAAGGTACTCTACTGAGGGTAACAAAGTGAGACTGTCTCAAAAAATAAAATAAAATAAACTATTCTTTCAATAAATTTTTAATTATGCATTTTTAAAGACATTTTAGAATGTTAAATTAGAAGTGGTAAGAATGGTTATTTTTGTTTTTTTCCCCTGCTTGAAGGAAAGCTTTCAAAGTTTCACATTAATATGCTATTTGCTTTAATTTATTTTTGTAGTTTAACCTGTAGAAAATATTATAGAAAGTGTGTCATATCATGGGTAAAAAAATGCACTAGTTGTCAGAATACCCAGCATCCGTTTCTGTTCTCTTACTAATTGGGCAATCTTAAGGCATTTTGCATTTCTGGGTCTCTGTTTCCTCATTGATAAAAATGGGGAGGAGTGGGCTTGGTGTGGTGGCTCTGGGAATCTGAGGCAGGTGGATTCCTTGAACTCAGGAGTTCGAAACCACCCTGAGCAAGAGCCAGTCCCCATCCTTAGTAAAAAATAGAAAAGAAAAAAAGAACTGAGTCAGGAGGATCACTTGAGCCCAAGGGTTGCAGGTTGCTGTGAGCTGTGATGCCACGGCACTCTACCCAGGGCAACAGAGTGAGACTCTGTCTCAAAAAAAAAAAAAAAGAAAGAAAGAAAAGAAAGAATGAAAGAGAGAAGGAAGGAAGGATATAACTGATGCAGATAACAGACATTAAGGGGACACTAAAACCATTAAAGGAAAGGTTTCCATGGAACTAAACATTGTCAGGGTGTCAAAGTATCACCCTACTGATTATTCACTATAAAGGACAAATATCTTTACACTAGATGGATCAGACTTTCATCACCTGAACCCACTAGTCAAGCTAAAGATGGGATAACAGACATTGTCTGCCTCTTGATGTGAAGGAATAGGAAGTGCACAGAATTGCCTATAAAATACTTTGTTTTCCAAACCATTGAATCTGAATCCAGTCAACCAAGATCTAACTTTTAGTTTAGAAGAAATACAGAGGACATAGGAACAAGTTAAGCACCATGGTCAAGAAGCAACCAGACTAACCCTGAAAGTGGAATATTCCACAAGACATCTGGCCTGCGGTTTTTTGTTTGTTTGTTTTTTGTTGTTTTTTGAGACAGAGTCTCAAGCTGTTTCCCTGAGTAGAGTGCCATGGTTTCACAGTTCACAGCTACCTCAGACTCTTGGGCTTATGCGATTCTCTTGCCTCAGCCTCCCTAGTAGCTGGGACTACAGGCTCCCACCACAATGCCTGGCTATTTTTGTTGTTGTTGCAGTTGTCATTATTGTTTTAGCTGGCCCGGGCCAGGTTCGAACCCACCAGCCTCAGTGTATGTGGTGAGCGCCCTAACCACTGAGCTACAGGCGCCACCTAGAAGAACTTTTTATTTTCTTTTTTTTGTTTGTTTGTTTTTTCTTTTTCTTTTTGAAGAACTTTTTATTTTCTTTGATAAAATACTTTTTGAGAAATATAAGGGTGGAAGCACTACAATCTCTACCTCCTATCTAAGAAGTATATGGCAATATTTCTTTGTATTTACCAGAAGAAATGTTCACCTGAATTATTTTATACTCTACGGGCATATTCAAACACAGAAGACTATTGCTAAATTGTGTGCCAGTTACAAAAATATTACTTTAATGATAATATAATTGTAGCATAGATTTTTGAATTCAGGAGACTTGATGTGCCCAACAGTGGGGGTACTGTGGGTATTTTGGTAGGACAGCACTATTGTTGGGAACTGTCCTGGGCATTGCTGCATGTTTTGCATACCCAACTATAGACTGCCACACACTGAGTTCTAGTAGTACTTCTTAGTCACAATGACAACCAAAATTGTCCTGCCGAATTTCCATAGTCACTCAATGGAGAAGCATTGACTTTATTATTACTTCAAAAGGACATAAAGAATGGAGTCATTTATTTAAATCTCTCTAGTCTAGATGATGTTTTGATATGTAGAAAATCCGTGTTTCCAGATAAAAAATAATTGATATAGACCAATTTTGTCTCCTAGACAAAACAAAGTTTGAGTGGCAACCCTATCAAACATTAGCAGAGTTGATTTAGGCATCTTGTGTTATTGATCTTTTTTTTGAGGAATATGAAAAAGGATTAGCTATTTTCTGCTATGCGAGTACCTTTTAAATAAGTATCTGTGAATTGCAGGGTCTTACTCTTGCTTTTTTATAGCAATTAATGATAAAACTAAGAATTTTTATTTCTGTCAAAAGAACTTTTATTGGGTGGTGCCTGTGGCTCAAAGGAGTAGGGTGCCGGCCCCATATGCTGGAGGTGCTGGGTTCAAACCCAGCCCCGGCCAAAACTGCAAAAAAGAAAAAAAAAAAAGAACTTTTATTAAATGTTTAATAAATATTTATTAGCTTATAACATTTCCCCCCAAATAAGTTAGGACGGAGTTATCCATACAAATCTCAGAAGACAGCTTGGCTGTCTTACTCAACTTGTTTTAGGTGATCCTTCACCTGAAGAGTAATTCCACTGTAAATGAAAGATTAAACATAAAAGCTAGTTATTTTAGTGCTGGTATTTTAAACCCAGAAACCAGTTAGTTGCAGCTACACTTTATACTGAGTATAAAGCTTAAAATGCCTTATAGGCTGAATCTACTGCTTTTGGTTTGTTTCTTGGGGCACTTGTCAACAAATTTTATTTAGTTTAAATCTTTATTTAAACAAAGTACTGTAGTTGTTATTGCAAAGCACAGTAAGATTAAAAGTGAGACACTGGTGATTATTTTACTCTATTAATTGACTTGCAGGCTTAGTTCTTAGTATGCATCTTTTTTTTTAAGTGATGTGATATAGTGAAGCTGACAGAATAGGAGTTGTATAACTGAAAAACTGAAACTACAGTAATATCTGTACATTTTTATAATACCTTTATAAAAGAAGCATATGGCTGTCAAAGTTTTAGTTTTTTCCTTATATGTAATTCAAATAATTTAGTGCTTAGAGATAATGTTTACATTTATTATTCCCACCAGAAACTAAAGTAGAACTCATTGCATTCTTGTTTTCACTTTATTTAAGGCTTATGAGAAGGACTGCGACTTCCTTAGCAGGAAAGAACAATTAACCAATTCATTACCTATAGCCTGTTTATACTACTTGTAATTTATAAATTTGCTTGAAAAGAAGTCTTCTTATGTTCATAGAGTATTAACTCTAATCAGGATTAAATAATATTTTTGCAGTTATAAACTGAGGCACTATAAATAATTTTATTCTGGCAAAGATGAGGACCTTGCATAAACCAACAAATATTCTTCATAACATAATAGAATGTATAGATCACTCTATTATATTAATTTTTAAATATTTTATTTTGGACATTGACTTTTTACAAATTAACCATGAAGGAATACTCACATTTTGTAAAACTTTCATGTATAGCTCTTATTTGATAACTCTAATCATTTATTATATTGTTTCAAAGTAATTTTATAATTTATTTATAATTTATATAAGAATTACCAGAGACTTTATTTAGGGTAGAACAAAATTGAAATCATTAAGTCTAAATTTAAAAAGTTCATACACCATCACTTGATGCATAGTGATAATATGTATAGCTGTGACTTAGGATTTGAAGACTTAGAATTAAGACCTATAATTTTCCATGTAGACTGTATTAGTAAGTATGCTGCATTTGTAGAAATAGCATTAGATTTAAGATACTTAGGTTAATTAAGAGTATGTTTGGATGATTTATTTAATGGTTGGAGACTTGGCTAGACTATAGTCAGATTTCTTCTAACATTATTTTTTGCTTTTAAATATCTTAGGTTGTTGCTCAGATGATGTGGTTGATGGATCATATTTTTAAGTACACAAACTTTGGAATTGTTTCACTAATTCATGGAGACTTCTTTATAAGACAGGTAAGTAACGAGCATTTTTTTATGGTGATAGCCTGGCTAAACTGATGTTTGATTATAAAAAGCATCATGACAAAGCTGGGTGCAGTTGCTCATGCCTATAATCCTAGCACTCTGGGAAGCTGAGGTGGGGGGATTGCCTGAGCTCAGGAGTTTGAGACCAGCCCGAGCAAGAGGGAGACCCTGGCTCTAAAAAAAAAAATTAGCCAGGTGTTGTAGTGGGTGCCTGTAGTCCCAGCTACTTGGGAGGCTGAAGCAAGAGAATCACTTGAGCCCAAGAGTTTGAGGTTGCTATGAGCTGTGATGCCATGGCACAGCACTGAACCCCAGGGCCACTGAGTGAGGCTATGTTGCAAAAGAAAAAAAAAGCATAACAAAGCCAATTATAATAGGTAGGGCTGGTTCTAGTGTCTCAGGGAGCTCATTCTCTGAATCTTTATTTCTTAAACATTTATTTCAATCTGAATTTGAGTATGTCTAAGTGTTTAAATGCTTATAATGCATGTATTCTAATCTCCACTGTCCTCTTATCTGGGGGGTACAGTCCAATTTAGTAAACATTTTTCAAGCTCCCAACATATTCCCTGCTCTTTAGTTTCTTAGCTCTGGGCAAATTTCTTAAATGTAATTTGAGAATAATAGGTAGTACCCCTCCCCAGATGGGTGTTTTAGATATTAAATAAAGTAATATACATAAAGCACTCAAAACGGTGTTTGCTACCTTCAACATCATTTTTATCATGATTACTGCTATTATCTATATTGTCACTATTATTTTTATTTATGAGACACTGTTGTATGGTGCAGAAGATGTCTAAATTAACAGTAGAGAAATTTATTTTTTGGTTTTTTTTTTTGGTGACAGAGTGAGTCTGTCACCCTCAGTAGAGTGCTATGGCGTTACAGCTCATAGCAACCTCCAACTCTTGGGTTAAGTGATTCTCTTGCAT
This sequence comes from Perodicticus potto, assembly GCA_963574655.1. Taxonomy (NCBI): domain Eukaryota; kingdom Metazoa; phylum Chordata; class Mammalia; order Primates; family Lorisidae; genus Perodicticus; species Perodicticus potto. The sequence goes on along the minus strand of CAUYRH010070800.1, from coordinate 5,641 downwards.
CAGCCACCCAAGTAGCTGGGACTACAGGTGCCCACCATGCCTGGCTATTATTTTGTTGTTGTTATTGTGCTGGCACCCTAGCCGCTGAGCTACAGGCACCAAGCCGAGAAATTATTAATTAATTAATGTAATAATAGGAAATGTTTTGGGAATTCATGGAAGGAAAAGTAAGTATATCAGATTTTTTTTTTTTTTTTTGAGACAAAGCCTCAAGCTGTCACCCTGGATAGAGTGCTGTGCAGCTCACAGCAACCTCCAATTCCTGGGCTCAAGCAAGTCTCTCTCTTGCCTCTACCTCCCAGGTAGCTGGGACTACAGGCGCCTGCCACAACGCCCGGCCATTTTTTGGTTGCAGCCATTACTGTTGTTTGGCGGGCCCGGGCTGGATTCTAACCCACCAGCTCAGGTGTATGTGGCTGGCGCCTTAGCCCGTTGAGCCACAGGCGTGAAGCCAGTGTATCAGATTTTTGTGAATCCTGAAAAACTTTTGGAGAAGATGATATTTGGCATAGATTTTATTTTATTTTTTTTTTTGAAACAGGGTCTTACTCTGTCACCTAGATTGGAGTGCAGTGGTACAGTCATAACTCACTGCCACCTCAGAATCCTGGACTCGAGTCTTGAGCAATCCTCCTGCCTTGGCCTCCTGAGTAGCAGGGACTACAGCCTGGCACCACTGCCCCTGGCTAATTTTTCTATTTTAGGTAGAGACAGAGTCTCCCTGTGTTGTTCAAGACACCCCTGACCTCAAATGATCCTCCTGCCTTGCCTTCCCAAAGTGTTAGGATTGCAGGCATGAGCCACCACACACACCTGGCCTTGGCATGAATTTTAAAGAATGGGCACAGATTTGATGAGAGAAGGTGTATTGGGAAGGGTCCCAATCATTAGGAATAGTTCAGCACGGGAAAAAGAATTAAAGCAGTCATAGCTTCTTACCAGGTCAGTACTACATTAGGGTGTCTCTGTTATGCTTCTAGTATCACATGCTCTATTTTCGTCATAGTGGATTACTGAAATATGATACGTAAGAATTTTTATGTAAGGTAATGTCACGCTTATTTGGTGTTTATATATTTATCAACTTCAACTTGATTGTACAGTGCCTTGCATATAGTAAGTACTTCATGAATAAATAACTGGTGAATCTAATTAAACCTCTTCTATGAGCCACAAAATCAGAAATAAGCTGGAAATGAATAGAAAAAATTCAGAACTCTGTGAAAATAGGTGTCGTGAAATATATGTATTTTACTCCAGACAGTTTTATGTACAGAACAGATTTTTGTTTTTCATGTACTGTACAGTTACCTCCTTTCTTTGGGAACCTTGTTGGTTGGGAAGAGGAGCTAATAGAAGCATGGACTAGAACCTCAGGAAGAAGTGGAATGGGGATTGGCTACAAGGTTAAGAGAAAATAAACAATGATCAAAACAACTTGCCAAATAACCTAACCTTTGAAAGCAGAACCAACAACTAGGAAGGTTGCTGGTAGACCTTGCTGGGTCCTTTACATCCTTTCCAGTCTGAGGAAATTACTGAATTCATAATGTAGTGTAGCTGGCCCTACTGATGATCCTCAGACAAGAAGCAGCTAAATTATTCTAAACTAATGATGTACTTTGGAAGGGATAAGTGTTGAAAATAATGTACTCCAAAATATTTTCCTTATTATTACAGTGTAAAGTTTTGCATATTCAAAATACTTTTGCATTTCAAAGTACCTGGGAGATTTGCAAATTCATTTTTTTTTCTGCAGGTTTTTTTTTTTTTTTTGGCCAGGGTCGGGTTTGAACCCGCCACCTCCAGTATATGGGGTTGGCACCTTTGAGCCACAGGCACGGCCCAAAGAGCAATATTTTTTCCCTTCTAGATTAGTAATAAAAATCTATGAAATGGGGGTAAGAAAGAGAAAAAGTATTAATGTTTAAAAAATCTATTGGGACTTTGCTACTACATTTTCACAAGATTTTCCAAGAATAATAAAAATATTTTACTTGTAGTTTTGGGAACTTAGTATCTTAATCGTAATTCAATTCAGTAAACTAGCTAACAAAATGTCTTATTTATTTGGGATCCATTTAATCTGAAGACACGAGGCGTACTATTTATTTTGAGGAGCTTTTGTAATTGTGTTGGCTGGAAAAATTATTAGCAAATTGATGATACTGAAAGGAAGAACCTTTGTAATATTTAGTTGTAGTTATGGTCCTTCCTACAAATATTTATGGATTCTGCTTTTCAGACTTCAAGTCATCGTCTTTTCTGTCTTTCCCTCACAACTAAGATCCGTATCAGAATATCCTGTTTCCTTTTAGTTTTTTCCCTGAATGTGCTAACTTCTCATCGATATAGTATAATTGAATCTCATCACACTGCAATAATCTCCCAACTTATCTCCTGTAATCTTTTTGTCACAGGAGCCAGCAGATTTTTTGTAAATATGAATAAAATTATAGCACTTTCTTGTTCAAAAGTATTCAAAGATGTCCCCTTCAAAGTTGTTTGCTATGCACGAGACCCTTCTATCTGATCTCTACCTCGCTCTGCAGTTTCATCACCTACCACTGACTTCCTCAAACATCACACTCCACTGCGCTGGCCTTGGTGCTGTTCCACGCTGGCCTTGGTGCTGTTCCACGCTGGCTTTGGTGCTATTCTTTACAAACGAAGCTCGGTCCCCCTTTGTCCCTTTTTTTTCTTGTACTATGGAATATTCTGCCTCTCATCTGCCGTGGCTTATTCTCTCACATTATCAGCTCTTGGCTCAAATGTCACCACCTCAGAGCAGCTTTCCCTGACCTTCTTGATCCTTTCTGTCCTCTTACTGTTTTCTTCCTATCATGTATCACCAAATGAATTTATATTCCCTATTTAATGTCTGCCCTAACTAGGGTATATGCTCCATGAGGGACTCTTATTTCTGCCTATAGTCCTAGTGTGTTGGGCCATAATTGGCAAATAGTAGACACTCAGCAAGTAGTCACTGAATTGATGAATGACCAAACTTTCAGGGGCAATCAGAACAATTTCCTCTCTCTCCAAAAAGAAAGGTTTATGTTAAGAGCTAATAATTTCTCCTTTTTTACCACTGTAGTCAAAAGGGAATTGGGGGGGAGGGGATCACTATTCTAGTCTGTGATTGGATTTTAATTTAGCAGTTCTAATTTTATGGCATTAAATTAATTTTAAATTATTCTACTTTATGGCATTTTAATTTCAGACATACTTATTACATGTGTTTGTACTTTCTAGGGAAGATCTTATCGTGACCAACAGCTGCTGCTTCTCAAGAAGCACTTAGAAAATTATTACAGAAGCAGAGATCGAAAATGGATTGTTTTGTTTCCAGAAGGGGGCTTCCTCAGGAAGAGGCGAGAAACAAGTCAGGCGTTTGCCAAGAAAAATAACTTGCCATTTCTTACACATGTCACTCTGCCAAGGTGTGGGGCGACAAAAGTTATTTTGAGTGCACTTGTAGCACGACAGGAAAATGGAAGTCCTGCAGGAGGAGATGCTAAAGAATTAGGTATGACGGTTTTTAGCATGTTTTACCTTGTTGGAATTAAAGGATTTTCTGGAGTTCCAGAGGATGCTTCTTCTTCTTCTTTATATTTGTAGTTTTTGTTAAACAGAAATAATACTTAGATGATGAAACTGTAATCTTTTCAGTGTTTGTATGTACAAAAGTAGTCCATACTTACAATAATTTATTCAAAGAATACAGAAATGTATAAAATCAAGGTGTCTTTTCTCCTGCCCTACTTAGCTATGCCCTGGGCCATTCCCACTGCTGCAGTAAGCCATACCTGCAAATGTCTTTACCTGTTGGTAGAACTATTTCCGTAGTACAGATTCCTAGAAATAGAATTGGTAGGTTAAAAGATATAAATATAGAAATGACTCGTTTGAAAAAACTAATCATAGTATACAAATGCAGACAATAATGAGACATGCTTTTATTTATCAAGTTTAGAAAGTGTTTTTAATATAGAGAATGGATTTTTTTTTTTTTTTGAGACAGAGTCTCATTTTGTCACCCTTGGTTTAGTGCTATGGCATCATAATTCACAGCATCTTCATACTCCTTGATTCAAGTGATCCTCCTGCCTCAGCCTCTTGAGTAGCTGGGACTACAGGTGCCTGCGACAACACCCAGCTACTTTTAGAAATGGGGTTTCACTTTTGCTCAGACTGGTCGTGAACTCCTGGCTCAGGCAGTGCACCTGCCTTGTCCTCCCAGAGTGCTAGGATTACAGGTGTGAGCTACCATGCCTGGCCACAGAGAATGAACTTACTGCAATGTGACAATATTTATTAATACTCTTAAGTGTTAATAAATGACTCAGTTATCTGGAAATAATACTTATCAAAAGGAAATATTCTGAAGTACAGGCAAAGAAGTTTTCACAGATTATTTCTAATAGCAAAAAATTGGAAATAGCCAGAGGGAGAATAGATAAGTAATTATCCATGCAATGGAATACAACACAGCCATTACAAATGTTTGTGGAACCTTTTTATTGGCTTGGAAAAATGTTTATGATGTCAAAGTGGGGGGAATAATATACTGTATACTATTGTGAAAACAATTTGTGTTCAAATCTATAAACAGTAAGGCAGTAGGAAATGAGTGAAAGGAAAGAGATCAAAATATTAAGAGTGATTGCTTCTCTGAGTTATAATATTATTTTTCCCCATTTATTAATACTTCTCTAAATTTTCCATTTTTAAAATAATGAACATATATTACTTTTATGGCCATGAAAAAAGCAAATCACACTCAAAGATGGAACTATCTTGGAAATTGGTAAATTGTCAAGTTTTGCAGAAGGTATTTGTGCCAATCGCTTGAACAAGTTTAAGATACTGCTATGAAAATTTGGTTATAAATTAAAAAGCTGAAAGACACTAGGCCTGTTTCCTTTGTGCACTTCTTTTAATACTCCTTAGATAAATAAGAACTGAAGCATCAGCCCTCAGAAACATGTGTTTTTTAAATGAGATAAGGACCAGACACAGAAATAATGCCCATGAGATTTAACTGAGTTTTCCTTTCATTTGTTTTTCCCCAAGCAGCTGCTTGTCAGTCAGCGCTCTTAATCTTTCATCATCTATTAAAAAGACAAATTGAGAGTCTTTTAATAGAAAAGGAAAGTTCAGAATAGCTTCACTGCTGGAGAGACACTGTGGCAATGTCAGCCAAGCCAAAGCTTGAGAGCAAATGTCGTCCAAACAGGATTAGTTGCTCTAATAAAGACTGCCGTTTTAAAATAGTTCCACCCAGTCAATACCCTGTGATGTTCTAGACCTCAAAGGTAGGGGCAGTTGTCATATTGATTGCATAATAGTGAAGAAAAAAATGTGTTTCCTTTTGTAGATAAATAATTTTGGTTTATAAGGAGAGCAAAGTAGTTTATTTTTTTGTCCTACCTTAATTAAAATTTTATATTCTAGCTCTTTAGAAAAAAAAGCATAAGTATACCTAAAAACTTTTTTTTTTTTTTTTTTTTTTTTGAGACAGAGCCTCAAGCCGTCACCCTGGGTAGAGTGCTGTGGCATCACAGCTCACAGCAACCTCCAATTCCTGGGCTCAAGCGAGTCTCCTGCCTCTGCCTCCCAAGTAGCTGGGACTACAGGC
>CAUYRH010070799.1:0-12500 GCA_963574655.1 Perodicticus potto | reverse complement strand
TTCAAGTGGAACAATAAAACCAAGAACAGTATATGTACATATACTGTATATATAGATAAGACTCATGCATTTGTATTCCAGTGTTTAGTACAAGTATTGCAATTGTCTGCCCCATTTAACCCTTGAAACAAAGAAAAGCAGAATCTTTAGAAATATTCCTAATACGGATCTATGCTGTAGCCAGCCAGATACCTCTATATCACATTCTCTCTGTGTCTCACAAAGAAGAATGGGAACAACATCCCACAAAAATTAACAGGTACAAAATGTGGCCTTTCTTCCCAAATATATACAGTATATCTTTTTTTTTAATTTTTTTTTTTATTAAAATAAAATGCAAAGTATGCATATGCCAAATGAATTAATCATACTGCCTTAAGAAAGGTTTAAAAAGTTCAAGAATATTCTCCTCCTTTGGTACCATAAATTTCCTTGTCCATCTGTCACACGTAGCCAATGAACTGTAAATTAATTTTTTCCTTTCCTCTTGAAGTTGCCTCTATACCACATCTCATGTCCACACTATATCTGCTGTCACTTAAATCCTCAGCGCAGATTCTGCTATTACTTAAACTTTAGAATCCACTAGGGAAACTGTGGCTCATAGTTACAGGAAGCCACATACTCAAATGAGACTACAAAGAAGATACAGAAATCGTTGTTGCTAAATCTGTCTCTTAGGCGAACATCAGAAGGAGCTATGCAGATAGTGCAGACAGGCACCCACTCATTAACATCTATTGCTTTTCACTTTGGACTGTTGCAAACTGATAAATTATTTCTGAAGCTCTAAAAGTTATTTTAAAATATAAAGTACTCATATAAGAAAATGCTAAAGGTGTACCTATTTACATTTATTGAGAGTGTAATTTTTTATCTTATGATACAATCTATATTGTACATTTAGCAAATACATGATTTAAGATATAACAATTAACTAGCAGCAAGAGGAAAAATTTTCTATGGAAATATTTCTAGAAAATTTAATCAGATTCAAGCATCAGCTAGCTCTTTGAGACCAAGAAGATTGCAAGAATGTGAAGGGAAACAACCTCTTGGTTCTTCTTTCTGTGGTTTGGGGAGAAGGTCAATTATGGATTGGGGAGAAGTTAAATTCTTCAACTTGCAGAATGTCTCACTTCCTATGAGATAACTTGGTGATCCATCACCAGGGACCATTGAAGAACGTGTGTTATATCCATCTCAATGCCATCATTGGTCTAAGAATGTTATTGGTCCACAGCTAGATTAGTGTAGAAATTGTATTTAGATGCCTTTATAGCAGTGTTCCAGAGCTGTGGCATCCAAGTAGGTGATCATTTTTCTAATAGTTTATTGTTACTATATTTTTCAAAAGTATTGGTCTATAATAGATTATAATTTTTTTTCTAAATGGCCCTTCACCACCAACAGTTTAGGCATTCTTGTTAAAAATTCAGATTACTGTACCTCAGCACAACGCAATGGAAACCACATTTCTGGGCAAATCCCAAGAACCTGCATTTGAACAAGCTCTGGGGGTCATTTCTTTTTATGCTGAAATTTGAGAACTTGGGCTTTAGGGGGAGGGCTGACTGTGTGGTGGCACACTTTTCCTAGGTAGAAGATTGGCTTTTGAAAGCCAGTCCAGCATAAGAGCCAGAGTTGCAAAGATTACAACTCAGACACAGTTGACTCCAGTCCCCACTGATACTGACATATTACTGGCTCTGGGTAGTAGAGAACTGTGGCTTTGGGGTATGTAGTTCCACTGCCAAGTCACAAGATGCCTTTGTGCAAAGGACACCGTGAAGCTACCTCACTGCCATGTGCAGGGAAAATGTTCTAATACATAACGTTGATCCATCATGTCTGTGATGTGAAGGTCCCCCTTTCCAAGGGGGCTTCTTTGTGCACTGGCAGTGCTGGGCAATGTGTAGGAACTTGGTCCCCACCTCCTCCTTGGAAGACATGAAGCCATCCTCAGCTGCACACGGGCTGTGGGAAAACTTCACCTCCAGAGAACATACATACCAGATAATTTAGATTTAAAGTTACTGGAGATCAAAGAATTTCATTCTCCTGGGCAGATGGCTTTCTCATTCACAGAGTCGATTCCATGCAGATGGCTTTGTGCAGGGGAGGAACACGTTCATGGAGCACTAGTTGCTAATCAGGAAGAGGGAGGTTGCATGGTCCCTGCTGGTGCCTGTCCCACACACTGGAGTCTGTCCCATACACCAGTGTCCAGGAGGCCCTGCCTCCTTATTCTCATTTGGTGCCACCTGAGCCACAGTGGATTTAAGCCAGGCCCGAGGGAGATGCAACAGCCAGGTGGTGAGACCAGACATGGGAATGGGGAAGAAACTGGTTGACATGGGTGGAAAGCAACAGGAACTGACCAACCACTTGAAGTTTTGACTATTGCCCTTGAGAACAAGTTTAAATTCTTACAATTTGAACTGCATAATCTCCTCTTTGTTAGGAGTGTATATTACTCTCTGCCACAATACTCTAAAGTCTTCTAAACAGTAGGCCATTGCTGTCCCTTCTCCTGTTTCCTTCTACCCCTTGTCCACCAGGAAGCCCCTTGAGCTTCAGGCTTCACTTCCTATGGGGAGCCTTTCCGGATCCCCCAGGCCAAACTAGGTCGTTCCCTCTTCTCTCTTTTTTTAAATTTTTATCTCTTCCTTCATAAGGTTGTTTAACTTCCATACCTTTATGTGGGGTTGAATGTTTTTGTTGGAGTTGAGTTCCACCTTTAAAGCCTTGTGGTAAGGTAAGATTTCAATTATTTTGATTCCATTGAGGTTTGTTTTGTGTCCTAAGATACGATTGATTTTGGAGAATGTTCCATGGGCCGATGAGAAGAATGTATGTTCTTTAGCTTTGGTATGGAGTGTTCTATATAGGTCTTGTCAACTACAGTTGTTCAGGGTCACATTTATGTACCATGTACTTTGTTTAGTTTCTGTTTAGAGGCTCTGTCCAGTTCTGTAAGAGAAGTGTTAAAGTCCCCTGCTATTATGATGTAATGGGATATCATATTGCTCAGACTAATTAAGTTCTGTTTTCAGAAATCTGGGAGCATTTAAGTTGGGCGCATAAATATTTAGAAACTTCTAGTTGTATTGTTCCCTTGACCAATATGAAGTGTCCATCATTGTCTTTTTTTACTGTAGTTGCTTTAAATCCACTCGTATGTGAAAATAAGATTGCGACTCCTTTTTTCTTCTGAATTCCGTTTGCCTGAGAAATTGTCTTCCATCCCTTAACTCTGAGTTTTAATTTGTCCTTTGAGGCTAAGTGTGTTTCCTGAAGATACCAAATGTGCTTTTTATCTAATCAGCCAATCTGTGCCTCTTCAGTGGAGAATTTAAGCCATTAACATTTATTGAGAGAATTGATAAGTGTGGTGATGTTCCAGTCATCTTATTCTGTGAAAGTCCATTGCTTAGTTTTACCTTTTGCATCATTGTGGAAGCTAGATTTTGTTTTGTAGTTTCTGAGTGCTTACTTTGCTGGCATTCCATTGTGATGGTCAGTGTGTAGAACAGGTCTTATTGTGGAAAACTTTCTCAATGTTTGCATATCAACAAAAGATTTGATTTGTCCATCAACTTTATCTCCTCTCAGTGTCTCTTATACAGGACTTCTCTGCTTTGGGATTTTTGTGATGCAAACATGATTAATCAATTGGGGAATATGACTGTCTTCTGGCGACAAATACTGGCTATAACAGGAACTAACTGTGTGACTTTTTTGTTTTTTCATAACACAGCTATCCCCTTCAGAAAAATGGAAGGATAGGATGTTTTTTTTAAAAAAGATTCAAGTTAGTGATGGTGATGGTAGGTAAAGAAAAAAAGTCTATTAGCCTAGATCAAGGATAAGATTCACACAATGATGATTAGCTTTTATGGCTATTTGAAACATTAAAAAAATAATTAAAAACTTCAATCCTGACATTCAAGTGAGAAAAAAAAGTTGTTAATAATATTCTTAAACTCTATGTCTCCCTAACTCCCATTTCTTTCCATTCAAACAATGAAAGTATTTTTATAATATCTATTCCATTGTACAGTTCCATTTTATAACTTTTCAAGCAACCGTTATATAGTCAGTTTATAATCAAGCAACTGTTCTATAATCAAATTTTTATAGTATGTTTCTTTGGAACACAATAGTCCTACCACTGCAAACCAAATGGGATATGTATGTCAAATGTGATGCTAGATAGTCTGATTTGGGGATGGCAAACCTGTCCCCATGAGTGTGTCCCCATGTGAAGTCAATGGCTTTTTCTTTCTTTTGTTCTCAGGCCCACATTAAGCAACTAAACCAATGAAAATATAGACCATTGCATCCCAATAGGCCCCCACACCCTATGGACTTCATCATGCATTCCACTTAGTGGAAGGAAGTTCTAACATTGCCAATGTAAAGGTAACAAGAAAAGTGAGTGCAAAGCAAGTGTCTCCAGCCACAGTCATTCCCCATGGCTGCCACCCCAGAAAAATGATCATTTACCTTTGGAGTTGTTCATTGGGTTCCAATTATTATCATTTTCTTAATGCCAGGAATCCTCATCATGATGTCTATGTGCAGAGAGGTGCATGTGTACGAATACATCCCATCCATCCGGCAGACAGAGCTTTGCCACTACCACGAGCTGTACTACGACGCGGCCTGCACCCTCGGGGCCTACCACCCGCTGCTCTACGAGAAGCTCCTGGTGCAGCGCCTGAACATGGGCACCCAGGGTGACCTGCATCGCAAGGGCAAGGTGGTCCTGCCGGGCTTCCAGGTTGTGCGCTGCCCTGCGCCCAGCCCAACTAGTCCACACTCTTAAAAAGGGTCACTTGGGAATCAATGTGCAATAAGGTACTACTGTTGTACTTCACAGTCACAAAAGAATACTTGAAGATAGATTTTAGACAATGTAGTTTTGAGTCTTTAAACTGTAATTTAGTGATGGTCTCAAGAATTCTTCTCTTCTTAAGCCATTGAGTATTTATTACTGCTTTGAATATAGAAATGGCATTTAAAAAAAACTCAAGAAAGATGCCAAAAAAGGATAGTGTGAAAGAAAACAAATGTATAACCAAGGGTATGATACCTCCAAAAATGTCAGCCTTTTCTTATGCCATGGATGCCCTCAGCAGAGTGGTTTTAATTACAGACTTTGGTGATACTCCTGGTCTTATGAAATGCTTTCTATCTGGAAACATCCATCTTGAAGTACATTATCTATAGCACCTAGTGTGTCACCGATAAGTGCATTCATCATTAAATAGTCTAGATTTTATGATCAACATTTTAAGTATCACTCAGATGTGTTCATTTTCACAGCAAAAATCTCCGCTGTATGCTATCAGGTGTTTCCCACTGTGGCATTCCCCGCCTCTGCTTCCCATTGTCCACTGAATGCATTGCTCTCTGTGTACCAAGACAGATTTCTAAACCTGTAAAATGTCAATCTGGCAGGGGGTCCAAGAAAAAGTGAGATCCCTTACTGCATGACAGAGGAGACCTTTTGTTTCCCTGAAATATTCCATGACATATCCTGGAGCATACGTGTCACACAAACTGAGAGGAACACCACTGGCAAGTATTTCCAGACCACGGTGCTGCAGAGGGGCCCTGGTGCTGCCTTGTACTTCTTTCCCGCAGGTCTGCCCCACAGCTCTTGCTGTGACACACAGCCCTGCGGGAGAAAGCAGGGGACACCTTGCTCCTTATAAACTAAAAGAACTTCAGAGCCATCACCCAGTGCTGCTGGGAATGAGCACCTCCCCCTTTTATACGGATTTCTTGCAGGTTTTTATCAGCTACTGGGAATTCAACGGTGACTGAATTTTCACTAACTTTTCCTACAGACAAACATTAAGGAAACCAGTCCTCGTTTTCACAAATATGTTTTATGTCAGCAGCCTGACAAAGCCATACAATGAAATAAATTGTGTGAAAGCATTGCTCTTTAACAAGGAAAATGTGTGTATGCTTCAGAGGGAAAGACAGCTGGAGGGAAATTTTCATCCCAATGGATGAAATTAGCTATGTTCAGATTTCTAACAAAATCTCTACTTTTGTCACTGGCACGTTGGAATTTTGGGGGCTGTGAATTTCATGAAACTGAAACATTTGTAATACCTTAGTTAAACCTGATATCCTTTCAAGATATAACCCAAACATATCTCAGTGGTGTAAAGACTTGTTGACAATGACATTAGCAGCTTAATTAAATATCTTCTGTCATGGAAATTGAGTGGATGTCATGAGAGTTTAGTGAAAAAGTTGTATTTGTTGCAGGATTGTTTGTGTTTCCAGAGTGTTCTCCGGACCACTTTTTTGAGCAAAAATGGTTTGCAGAGACTCACAGCTTCTGTTTGGTTTAGCCTACTCAGCAAAAATCAAAGTGGATAACAGACATTTCTCATACCTTATTATAATAGTGAAATAGGAGTAATTAAAAAGTTTTAATCATGACAATATCTGATAAAAGCCCATTTTGAGAATTTCATTAGTAAGTCTATGTGATAAGATAGGTAACTTATGCCTGACCTGGTTGAGCTTCTTTTTAAGTTCCAAACATAGTTACGTTCCTTTCTAATTTCTTAAAAGAGCTTTGTCTCATCCACATGTTTACATGTGTATGGTAAGCTCAGTAACTCTGGAACGCAGCTGAGGTAGCTCTAATGTGGGATGAATAGTCCTCCTACAATCCTTCCATCTTTCTGGATCTTCCAGCCTTCTCCTTTAAATGCCCCCAAGGATTAAAGTTCCTTTCATTGTCTTCCAAGTGGATTTATGAACAGGCATCCTTATTATCCTGGACAATCCCCCACTAGTGCCATAAGAAATTGGTTAGGGAATAATATATTGAGGTCAATGTAAATATTCAAATTCAAAAGCCCCAGAAAACACTTCAAAGATTTTTAAAATGGCATTTCATTGTAACACATGTACTTTTAAAAGAATAAAAGAATACTTTCACTTTCACTGAGGGTCCAAGAAAGATCGAAGAGCATAAAGGAAATTTAATTAAAATGTTTGAATTTATTATGGCCTTAAAGACTCTTTAGAATCAGGGTCTGTTAAAATATTCAGAAAATGTGGTACACATATTAATATGGTGTTGGCTGGGCACTCTTTTATTTTAAAGTTTAAATGGTTTAGCTTCTAAACATTGTTGGGCAGTTATAGTTAATGTGATGACTGCTTCCAGTATTAGCCAAGTGGGTCCTAAGTGGCAATATTTTGCCAGACATTGATTAAATCCTTTCATGCACCATTTACTGAACTCCAATAACCCCACAGACCTTCTGTGAAGTAGTTATCAATAAATGTCACTCCACTGGATTCCTCTTCCTCAGCTCTGTCCCTTTCAGAGTCCTCCATCATTTGGGGGGAAGGGAAGCTGATTCAGTCTTCATTGTCCAACATGAAATTGGTAGGCATTCCTTTGTTCACTGTCAGGACTGACTAACATCGCATTACTTGGCATTTCAAGGTCATTTCCCTCTATCTTTTGTTGTGGTTGTTATCACAAGGAAGCAAATGGTGACCCAGAAAGACAATCCCACCATATCGAGATTCTCTCTGGCTTGTTTCTCCAGCTGGTCTCACCAGGCAGGAGCGTACCCTTTAGGGCCACGGCATTCCATGGAATTCCTGTGCTGGTCCCAGCAGCTGACCTCCCCACTCCATCCTTACAAGGCTACTTTGTGCTCAGGACCAATAGGTGGTCAGTTAGAGGTTATGTCAGAGGTATGTGTTAAAATGAGTGAGGAAGGGGCTTTTACAGACCTGTGGATTACTTGGTCTTTCCTCCTCTGCCTGGACACAAGCCCAGAGGGCCCTGCCCCGGGGACAGCACATCCCAGTGTCTCATTCTCTCAGTCTTTCAGCCAAAAACATAATCGATCCAGAACTCTCCAGTAGGCTTCGGCCAGTGCAGCCATAGCATCTGGATGAAAACAATGCTAAACTAACCCTTACGGTTTTCAAAATTGGGAATTACAGTCACTGTGTCAATGTCTGTCATACGTGCTTATGAGCCAGTTCATTCTGCTGGAACAGATGATATGTTGTGTTGTTGGCTGACCCTTCTGAGTAGGGACGCTGACATCTACTGAATTAATTGGGTCCTGTTCGGGTGGGATCAGTCTGGGATGAGTAATGGTATGTGATAGAAGAATTTTGTACTCACAAATGACACGATTAAAGTCCTCTCTCCAGCTTTTCTTACAGATCAATGCCCAATGCATGTGGCCAAAGGTGCCTGGTCCCATTTCTCCTTAGCTGTGGGAAGAGACAGAGAAAAGGTATAGAGTGGGACCAGGAGAATTATCAGAGAGATGGGAATGAATACATAGGCCAAATAGCCTCCGATTATATTCTATCATAGCATCTGTTTCAATTTAGGATTTTCTGAGAGTTTAGAACTCTTACCAAGTGATTCTGTGACTGACGAAGGCAGCTCCACTTCGAAATTAATTGCTTAGATAAAACGTGCCTGAGTTACACTTGTCTTTTATACTAGGAATATTTTCATTTTGAGATTATTATGCATGTTTCTGTCCCTTGGGCTTTATTTACACACTTGGTAAATGAAAGGTATTTCTCTGTCAGTTCAAGGAAATAAAATGTAAATTCTTGTTTTAATCAGTGAATGAAGCCTTTTAGTAAGAAAAAAATAGTCCAACATATTCCTGTTCAAGCTTGGGCTAATGGAATTTAAAGAATGAAAGTCATTGATGGAGTTGTTACTCTTAGGATAAAAAGAGTATGTGTAGATAATATAATTGTGTATATACTTATCTACACACACGGTTGATTTTATATTGCCTTTTTTCATCAATTTTTTGACTGAAATCTTTACACTAAACTTTATTTTAATTATGTAAACACTAATTTTTTAAGAGAAGGAAGCAAATGTTCTATGTCCTTCTGTTAAAAAAAACTAACCCTCTATCCTGCCTCCCCATTCTTATTCCGCGTATCTTGGCTACATTAAAAAGGTCTGACAGAGATATTTAAAAGGCACTATGAAGGTGGAGCACTGCCTTCATATTTTATTCTGATCTGAAGCCTGATTTAATGCTGAACCTTGAAGAGAAGTTGATCTATCGCTCATGGCTTTCAAAGATTAGAAGAAACACTTACTGGTTCTATGGAAAAACATCTTACTAGGTAGGTTGCAAACAAAAGAAAGTGTTAAAATCTAACATTTGTAATACACATCCTGTTTTACTCTAGGTCAAAAACTTAGGAAATTCTTCCAGTGGAAAGCAGTGAACTTTTTTAACCGCTTTGAAAATTTTTTTGTACAATAATTTTTAAAAGGAAATGTGTACTCTTCCGACTAATTAAGGCTTGAGGTTTTCCAGGAGTTGCATTTAAAAGGTGTTTGTACACATTTTAACACTTTGATATTTTCTATTTTGGTTTTGTATATTTTTATGTGTACACAATGTACAGATTTTGCTCTTGTAAATAAAACCTGTTTTCATTTGTCTAGAAGTTTCTCCTCTTTAATTTGTTGAAGTTACACATGCAGACGGGCAAGTGGCAAAATAATGAACCATCCCTGGGAACGAGATGGCACAAAGCCGAAATCTCATTAGAAGACTGAGTGACAACAGAAATAACAGCAGCAGGCCCTCAACCTAGGAATTACAGACACAGCTGGGCCTGAAACCACAGGTGGATGGGGTTTTTGCTTTCAGGGACTAATTGCCACATACAGGAGAATGAAATTGGCAAAATCAAGAAGAAAAGACATACTTAGGCTAACAATCTTGATGTTGACTTACTAACCCACCACTGGGATTCACACACAGCCTTGGGAGACTCTTCCCCAGCTTAACAGGGCTTTAAGTCTTAGAAAACATAAATAAGTTATTAGAGGGAAGTCTAGGAACAACTGAGTCACCTAAAACCCACTGCAATGCCAAATTAGCTTTGGTATTTTCATGCTTGACCATATAAAGGGAAAAATCAGTTAATTGGGCTCCCGAAAAGAAATTCTCAGCATTTAGTTAGAATGTGAAGGAATTCTCGAATTAGGGAAGGCTTCAGGGAGCCTGATGTGAGGACCATGTGAACAGGTGGGGAATTTAGAAGACGTCCATCACCTCAGACAGTTGCCCTGATTTGGAGAGGGCTCCCACCACCTTTGCACCATGGTTGTTTTGCTTTCCTCACAAGATGACTGCTTTCTTCCAGGTAATTAAAACATGGGCCTGGCTCCATAGCCCTGATCAGGAAGGCGGTGGGTACAGATGGCCAAGGCCTGATGCTTCAGGCTTCCGAGACAGTCTGGGGTGGGCAAACCCCAGAGATTCTGAGGGTCCCAGACAGGGGAATGGGTGCATCTTTGTGCTGGATGCTGCTCAGTGGATTAAGAGGAAAAGAAAAGGAATTACTTAAGATAGGCAGCACTCAGAGAAATAAAGCAGAACAAGGTGAAGGAGGTGGGAGGGAGCAGAGGGTAGGGAAAAGGCTAAAGTGAGCTAAGGAGAAATAAGTGCCAGTGGCTCTGACTCAATTTGCAAGTCAAAGTCAACTCATAAACAAGCTATCCTGTGACAAAGGCATGCCCAGCTGGCCCAGCTGGAAGCACCTGTGGTCAAGAATCCATCCATGGTGCACAGGATGCCTGGCAGGAAGGTCTATCTACCAGCTCAGGGCTAGCCCTCCTCTCCTGCCACAAGACCTGGCAGACCTCAGCCCACCGCCTACTTTGGTAAATAAAGCTTTCTTAGAGCACAGCCAGCCCCAGTAATTTACATGTCTGTGGCTGTGTTCAGACAGTGACCTTGCAGCCTGCCACACCTCAAATAAATGTTATCTGGCCCTTTACAGAAGAAGTTTGCTGACCCTAGTCAGAGCTACAACCTGTGGAGAGATGTGTAGGCCAGCCTTGTGGTAGATGGGGTGCATGCAATCCTCGTGAGATCACCTTCTCAAGTAGATACAGCCTCCTGCAATCCCATGGCCAGGAAATGACATAGTCAGGTTTGCAATCCTAGTCTGACCAAAGCCCATGCTGAGAGCCATGATAGTGTTTTAAAAGCAGCTCCCATGAATACTATGCAGACATAAAGAAAGGGGGAGACTTTATATCTTCTGTGTTTACCTGGATGGAGATGGAACATATTCTTCATAGTAAAGTATCTCAAGAATGGGGGAAAAAGTATCCAATGTACTCAAAACTATTATGAAACCAATATACAAACACCTACATAAAACACAAAGACAGTTCAGAAAGAAAGAGAGGAGAGGAGTGAAAAGGGAGGGGAGGGAGAGGGCAAGTGGAGGGAGGGTATTTGGTGGAATCTCACCTAATGTACACATTGCATGGGTACATTTCAGAACAACTAAGAGTATATAATAAATGTCTTCCAAACCTCCAGGCAGAGAGGACCCAGGAGGGGAACAAGCTCTTCTGCTTCCTCTCCGAGGTCCAGCCAAGGTCTGTGTTTGAGCTCTCTGCTCAGGGGTTTATATAGTCCCAGGGGGTTGTTTTGCCGGAACTCTTAGGGTGTGGGTCTTCATCAGTTACAGCCAGCTGTCAAATGAAGACTCAAGCCCTGGAAACTGACATGACATTGGCCAGTCAGAAGTGCACGAGGAGGAGACAGCAAGATGCCATTGATGAAATGGACTAGCCAGAAGAGCACCGGGAAGGACACAGTAAGGTGCCAGTGTCTCCCCCACAGGTGTTCAGCCCTTCCAGCAAGCTGTTTCCTTCATCCGCCACAGCATCAGCACCGCCAGGGCCAAGGCATCAGGTCATAGGGCCGCCTTGTCCTGCATCAATTCTCCCTCTCCAAGTGAAAACTCTAACTGCTGTTAGGGAAAAAGGGCGAAGACTCTATCTAACTGCTTCCTGCTGAATCGGGCAATGATAGAAGTGGGCAGTCAGGGTTTCTCCAGAGGGAGAGTGATAAATGGGTTCATGGACTGGAACCATCTTTATTGTCTGTGGCTTGATGACATTTCTGAAAATCATAAATCTGATTAGTTTAATTAGTAAAAGGCAAAGGTAGAACAGTGTCAGGTCAGAAGCACTCATGCAGTGATGCTAAAAGAAAACCATATTAGCATTTTTCTTGCTGTTTTCTAAACCATAACTTCAAACTTTCCTTTGGCTCACAAGTGTAGGTGGACTGTGGTTGGCTGTCTTCATTGTCTGCTTCTGTAGAAGGTGGAGGGTTCCAGAATTTTACTCGTCCCCAGGAATTGACTCCCATAACTTTAACAGCTGTAGAAGAAGACGAGATAACAGGAAAGGGGCCTTCCCAAGTTGGGGTTAGGGAAAGTGAATTAGAGGGAAGAGTTCTGATCATGACTAGATCTCCAGGAGAGAAAAGTTCCTTCAGTGTTGAATGTGAAAATGTAGTTGGGAGGTTTTTAAGGATTTGTTGAAATTTAGCTAAAGAAGTGATATGTTTTACTAATTCTACAGTCTCTAGATCTAGTAATAAATCATTCGTTAGAAAGGGTCTCCCATA
>CAUYRH010070798.1:0-11499 GCA_963574655.1 Perodicticus potto | reverse complement strand
ACTTTGGTTGGTTTAAAGCCTATTGTGTCTGCAAATAAGATTGCAACACCTGCTTTTTTCTGTTTTCCATTTGCCTGGAATATAGATGACCATCCCTTCACCTTGAGTCTAAGGTTATCTTTTAAGCTAAGGTGGGATTCTTGTATGCAGCAGATATCTGGCCTTAGTTTTAGTATCCAGTCAGTCAACCTATGCCTCTTTAGAGGACAATTTAAACCATTCACATTAATTAAAAATATTAATAAATCTTTAGAAAATCTAGTGGACATTTTTAATCCTTTCGTCGTTGTGGAAGTTTGAATTTGATAAAAAGTTTCTGGGTGAGTTTAGTTTACGTTAGAGGATTATGTTGGTCATTATGGAGGATAGGTCTGGAGAGCTTGTTTGGTTATAGCAAATTTCTTCAACATGTAGATGTCATTAAAGTATTTAATTTCTCCATAATAAATGAAACTCAGTTTGGCTGGATACAGCATCCTGGGTTGAAAGTTATTTTGTTTTAGGAGATTAAAAATTGATGACCATTCTCTTCTAGCTTGAAAGGTTTGATCAGAGAGATCTGCAGTTATTCTAATATTCTTCCCCTTGTAGGTTATCAATTTCGTGCATCTGGTTACTTTCAAATTTTCTCCTTCATATTTACTTTAATGAACTTAATTATGATGTGCCTGGGGGATGTCATATTCAGGTTGAGTTGTGCTGGGGTTCTGAAACTGTCTGCTATCTGAATTTCAGAATCTCTTGGCATGTCTGGAAAGTTCTCTATCATAATCTCATGAATAAGAGATTCTGTGTCTTGTGAAGCTGCTTCATTGCTTTCAGGGATCTCTATGAGGCGAATATTGGTTTTCTTGGAGTCATCCAAGAGCTCTCTGAGAGAGTGATCTGTTTTTGAGAGCGTTTGAAAGCTTTGTCTTCCATGTCATAAATCCTTTCTCCTGCTTGCTCCATTCTGTTACTGAAGGTTTCTACTGAATTTCTCAGATCTTTAAGGGCTGCAACTTCTTGTCTCAATGTGTCAAAATCTTTGGTCATTTTGTCTTTGAATTCATTGATTTCTTGAGATATCTTTTGGGTTGTCTTTTGAATTACTGCTTGAAATTCTAATTTCATCTTTCCCTCCATTCCACTAATCTTATTTGCAATCCAGATTCTGAATTCGATTTCAGACATCTCAGCCATTTGCCTATGCAGGAGATCTTGGGCTGTGTCTGCCTTGTCGTTACTTGGAGGGGTTGGTCTACTCTGATCATTCATATTACCAGAGTTTTTCCTTTGATTCCGCCCCATGGTTGTTTTTCACCTTTGCGTCTGGTGCTTCAAGTGGTGGGCCCAGGGCCGCACGGTTGCTTGGGAAGTTTTTGGCCGGTCGTGGGCCTACAGAGAGGCCTGGCGGTCTCCAGTGGGGTCCCTAGAAGAAGGCTGGCCTGCGGATACCCGGTGGGTGCCAGGCGGAGGCCCGCACAATTGCTGGGAGTGACCCTGGCCGGTGGCCTGAAGGTTGCCGATGGAGTCTTTGGCAGAAAGCAGACCTACAGAAGCCCAGCAAATGTGCAATATAGGGCCATGGGGTCCCTGGGGGAGTTCCTGACTGGGGGCAGGCCTACAGAGGCCTGGTGCCAGTGAAGGCCCTGGCAGAATGCTGGCCTGCAGAGGCCCCATGGGTGCCAGGTGGAGGCCCGCATGGTTGCTGGGACTGTCCCTGGCCAGGGCGGGCCTGCAGGGGCCCTGCGGGTTCCAGGCAGAGGCCCGCACAATCGCCAGGGGAATTCCTGGCCGGGGGCAGACCTGCGGAGGCCTGGCAGTTGCCAGCAGAGTCTGTAGTAGATGGCGGGCCTGCGGAAGCCCGGCAAGCATGGGGTGCAGGGCCAGGTGGTCGCCGGGGAAGTTCCTTGTGCTGAGTGGGCCTGCAGAGGCCTGGTGGCTGCAGTCAGAGTTACTAGCAGAAGGCAGGCCTGTGGAATCCCTGCAGGCTTGGCGCAGGGCCACACAGTCGCCAGGGGATTTACTGGCCAGGGGCGGGCCTGCAGGGGCTCTGCAGGTGCCAGGCGGAGGCCTGCGTGGTCGCCGGGGGAGTTCCTGTCTGGGGGCAGACTTGCAGAGACCTGGAAGTTGCCAGCAGAGTCTCTATCAGATGGCGGACCTGCGGAAGTCCAGCAAGCATGGGCGCAGGGCCAGGTAGTTGCCACGGGAGTTCCTGGCTGTGGGCCACCCTGCAGAGGCCTGATGGTTGCAGGCAGAGTTCCTAGCAGAAGGAGGACCTGAGAAAGCCCTGCAGGCTTGGGGTACAGGGCCGCACAGTCGCCAGGGGCTTTACTGGCCAGGGGCAGAACTGTGGAGGCCCACGCAGTCGCTGGGGGAGTTCTTGGCCCAGGGCAGACCTGCAGAGGCCTGGCAGTTGCCGGCAGAGTTTCTAGCAGACGGCGGGCCTGCAGAAGCCCCTCAAGCATGGGGTGCAGGGCCCGGCAGCTGCTGGGGGGCAGGCCTGTAGAGGCCTGGCAGTTGCAGGTGGAGTTCCTGGCATAGGGCAGGCCTGCAGAAGCCCTGCAGGCTCAGAGTGCAGGGCCAGACGGTTGCCAGGGTATTTACTGGCCAGAGGCAGACCTGTGGAGTCCCTGCAGGTGCCAGACAGAGGCCCACGTGGTCGCCAGGGGAGTTCCTGGCCGGGAGCAGACCTGCAGAGGTCTGGTGGTCACTGTCAGAGTTTCTAGCTGACAGCGGGCCTGCGAAAGCCCGGCAAGCATGGGATGCAGGGCCAGGCACTTGCCTGTGGCGTCCCTGGCCAGAGGGAGGGAGGCTCGCTGCTGTCTCGTGGAGTCTTTTCCTGGTGGGGCACTTGTTCCGGCAGGCAGGGTTGGGGGTGCTGCTCAGGGATCTCCTCCCTCAGTCTCAGCAGGGGTTAGGCTTCTGGTTTTTCAGGTAAGGTGGGAAGGGTGTACAGTAAGTTCAGAATGGTGAGGAAAACTTTAGTTCAGTTTTTCTGCCTAGCAATAGAGTTTTCAGAGTCACACCGGGGTGCTCAGGGGAAGCACACCCCACTTCCCACAGCACTCTTCTGTGGGGTGAGACAAGAGGTCCACAGTTCACCACTTGTCTGTAGAAAACCTGCAGGAGCAAAAGAGGAGAAAGAAAACAGAAAAGCAAGAAACTCAGAGCTTTCTTGGGGGAGGGGACAGACACTCTTCCTTTCAGATGAATTTTGTACCTGAAGCTTGCTTTCTTGGGGTCGCAGCCCTTCTCAGCAGAGGTGACCCACAGAAATCACTTCTCTCTCTCGGCTGGGCTCCTAGTATTCAGCTTAATTATGCAGTTTTTGGAGGTTATCTTCCCTTTTGGACAGGAGCCTTTTTCGGAAGCTGCTTCCAGTCAGCCATCTTGCTCCGCCCTTCCCTCCCCCCCGTCCCCCCCCCGATGATATAATCTTATACCTAGAAAACTTCAAAGATTCTACAGGAGACTCCTGGAACTGATAAATAAATTCAGCAAATTAACAGGATACAAAATCAATATACACAAATCAGTAGCACTCCTCTATACCAGTAACAGTCAAGCTGAGAGTCAAATCAAAGACCCAATCCCATTTACAATAGCTACAAATAAAACAAAACACATAGCAATATGCTTATCCAAGGAGGTGAAAGGCCTCTACAAAGAGAACTATGAAACACTGAGGAAAGAAATTGCTAATTTGGATTTAGCCATTGCATTACTTGCAAGCATAGAGTGCTAGACTCTCAGTTAATTTTTGTGTACATTTTAGTATCTAACAATTTTTTCAGGTTTGTCATTCCTTCAGGTTTGTATATGACTCAATAAAAAAAAAAAACTGAAACACACTTTAGTATGTTTTATGCACTGTGGTTCTCTGAAGCGTTTATTTGGTTTGGAGTTAATGTTAAGAAACAAAAATCATAGTTTGGCAGAATTTGCTTTATTAGAAAATGATTACAAATACCTGACCATAACCATGTAATTGCACTGCAATCAAAAAGCCAAAGTTTCTTCTTTTATCTCAAAAAGAAAGCAGATACAAGATTCATAATGCCATAGAAAGATAGTCAGTTATTCCCTAAGTGTATTTGCTGATAGCCTGGTATTTCTTACTTAGGATGAAATTATTGCAAAAGTTGAATGACAAGTAACTCCATAGTGCAAATAAAGAAAGTACTAGTGGTTATGGTAGGTACAAGTCTTATCACAATGCAGGAATTAGAACAATGTAGAAATAACAAGATAAAGGAGAGAGGCTTTCTGACAACTATGTTACCAGTTCAATCAGCCCCTCTGTGCAAAGCATGTGGCCTGTGTTCCAGTCAGTCATCACAGGAGAATTACCCAACTGTCACCTTTCTCCTGACTAAATGTTGTGTCATAGGTGAATTACTACATCAGAGTTTTCATTTTTATGGATTGGTCCTGGGAATAAAACTTTGGCATAACCTACCCTTAAGATACTTGCCTCCATTTCTTTTACACCTAACACATGGCTAGCTCTTAATAAATGTTTAAGGACTGCTCTGCATTTTTATGAACACATTGATAGTGTGAGCTTTGGGTTTTCATTTTTACATTGATTGGGACCAGCTGGTAACGTAAGTGGCAAAATTCTGTGAGACAGGTTGCTTGTTCACAGCACACTTCTTTCAGCAAAAGAAGAAAAGGGTATAAATTTTTCAAGACAGTTATTCCTTATGTGATTTCAAGATTCCCAGTATCTAAACTTTAAGGATTATTTTTTAAATCACACTTTTTCTTTTCCCTGATCCATGAGGCTATCTGAAAATCTAACTTGTGCTAGAAAACAGTCTCATCCTAGAAGTTAGATCAAAATATTTCACACTTGTGGATCTCAAGATCTGTACAGTAGCCCTCATGAGCCATTAAAAAGATGGAGGAAAATGCATTTCCTTTTAGAGACTAATAATAATTAGTAAAAATTTGATATGATGGTACCTCCCATCACAATCCACATTTATGGACTTCCAATAAATTGCTGTATCTGATCAACTAAGCATTATTACTTGGAAAAATGAGTCACTCAGTAAACTTATGAGTAACCATTTGTCATTGTTCCATGCGAAAATGAAAAATGACATTTTCTATGGATCGTATAGCAAATCATTGCCATGTCTAAATAAACATGGAAAATTGAATAGTTCTGCTGGCTAAAAATATTTTTTAATATAAATAGACATATCTTCATATAATAACTTTAAAAGAAAAAAGTCATATTGGATTTGTACAATTATATAGGACCTGGTGTCACCAAGGTTTGGGGTCAAAGTTGTCTCCGCTCAATACCACTCATTCTATTTTTGTTTTGTTTGTTTGGGACTCTTTTGAAGGACAGAGAAAATTGAGACCACTAAGGTTTAAACTCCCAGGAAAGAAATAGGGTGCTGAGGGCAGTGCTGTATGACAGAGAAAGTAGAGGTCAGTATTGTTCACCCTTAGCCTTGGCCACGTCTCTGCTTGTGAGTTTGCTGTCCATGGAGTGTGATGGTCTTGTTGGTTGATTCCCTCTCAGCAACACATGCCCCTAGAGTTAGCTCGTTTCCAAACATCCAGTCTTACCAAGCTCATCACGAAGGAGAATAAGTAACAATCATTGAGCCCTGAGCACTTGGCATGCTGGGGTGGGGAACCTGTGACTTTGGGGACACATGTCTTCTAAATCCTTGAGCATGGCCTATTTATTGAATTCAAATCTTAAGATAATTTATATAATCTTCACCACTGCAATCCCAGAAAGTAGGTGGCACTGTTATTCGTACTTTCAAAGGAGAAAAGTAAGGCTTCATGGTCAAGTAATTTGGCCAAATTTATAGAAGTAACACAGGACCCAGTGAGAATCAACATGCTGATCTTCCTGACTGCTCTATAGTGCTGCTCATGAAATTTTTGAGATTGTCAGCAGGGACTAGGGAGGCATTCCTCGACCACAGGGAATGTTATCTGCTCAAAGGGTAAGACAAACTATGACTTTAGGTTTGTTAGCAATACGCTTTACTTAACCCACAAATTGTAATATACCTAATCATATAATGCAAAAGAGGTGAGTAATATTCATCTGAATGAGTCAGCAAGATGACATCCCACCTACAGGATTACTTCAGCATTCTTTAAGAGTGAATTAAAGTGAAAAATGTTCCTCCTTTTTCTCATTTTCATTTCACCCACGCACCTATACAATGAGATTCTTTGTAACTTCATCATACCCCACAAGGTCTTTTTTCATTGTATCATAACGTTTCTCAATCAAATATCCTAACAAAATGTCCTGCCATGAATAAATCCTACCATTACCCCCTCCCCCAAATTTCAGACAGACAGACCATACTTAAACTCCTTCTGAATAAATGTTAATGTTTTCTTACATTGGGGTTAATTAGAACAGGTAACATATCCATAACTATAAACATTTTTTGTTTTATTTTACTTTAAACATGTGGTCCACTAGCCCAATCACTAAGCCATGAATGAAACCAGAAACCTTGCCTTATGGCTTTAGTTACTGTTGAAGTGTAACAATATTTTCTATTTTACAAAACCTGTCACACAGTTGAACACATGGAGACAGACTGCTATGACTTAGCACTGCCACATGGCATGTTCCTCCCACTCATGAAACTGATTTCACATTGTTTTAAGAAGAGAGCTTAAAACATTAAAGACAAATGTTATATTTCTATATGTAGAATTTTTTTAACCCGGTATTGTTTCCAGCCAAGATTCACATTCTTGGCTCTAGAGTCCAGGCTGTTCTCAAAGAAACTTGTTTCAGAACATGTGCTCTGCATTTGTTTCCTAGGATGCAAATGGCTTGGGCATGTGCTGACTAAAACACTTAACACCAAGGGAATTTGGTTAGATTCATATAGCTTGGCAAGCATTTTGCTATGAAATTTGGGTAACGATCATAAAATAATCCTCTTTTATTCTTCTTAACTTCTTGCCTTTGCATAGCTTTTCAGATCACTTCCAGCCAACTTTATTAAGATACTGAGTCATCCTTCACAGAAACATGAATATATTTTAAATTAATGGAGCACACATAATATCTTTTTGATTAATCTGAGAGCAAAGATCCATATCTGCTTTAGCACATTACTTGATGAGGATAAGGCTTATGTCTACAAAGGGAATTCTGAAACTAGGGAACCACATACATGGTCAAAATAGGTGAGTGGAAGTCTTCCTTTTGGCCATTCTGTGTCTGAGGAAACTTGTGGGGAAAAACCCAAAATATTTCTATATGCTAATATCCTAGTTACTACTTGCTAAAATGCTTTCAGCCAATATTGGCAGGCTAGTTTGGGAAGTCCAAAGAGAAATGAAAAATGACAATCACGTAATTGTCCACACAGATACATTTTTAAAATTCATTTTTTTCTGAGTTTGTTCAGTGGGCCAAAAGCATAAAATAATGTTTACAGTGCCCAAATGTTAGAATTTCAGTGACTATCATCCAGAATCATATTAAAATGAAAAAGATTTGGAAAATGCATTACGAATCCAAAGAAAAGGCCAAACTGCTCGAATTTATCTTGATTTTAAATAAGGCTCTGAGACGAGAATAGAGATGGTCCTTTTCTTGTTTTTAAGTGACGCATTTCATTGTGTATGTGTCTTCCCTCAATGGAGTGCGAGTGGCCTCTGCTTTAATGTTTTTGGTATTTTGTGAACATGTGTGTATGTTTAAATTTGCTTTTAATTTCTTCTCATGTATATCTGATAAGTATATACATATATAGGTACACAAAATCTAATTATATGTAGTTTATATGCACTATAAACTCATACAACCATGAGAAATCATCCCATTGCTACTTTAAGCATTATTTCAATGAATGCGTTTGGTTTGAGCCTCACTTGCAGATAGTTTTATCCACTTATTCGTAAACTTGTTCAATAAATGATTTTATGATCATGGGTAAACACTAGTGAAAATTAGGTAAAACTCACTGGTGTTTTCTCTTACCCTCAGTAAGTGGCGAGTTTGTTGAAGATGGAAAGGAGAATAATTATAATTTAGGGCTTGATGTGTAAAAGTCAACAGGACTGTCAGAGTCCCACTACAAAAACCTGTGAAAGCATTGGGTGAAAGAAAAGAAATTGCCTTCCAATAAAATGATAGTAACAGAATCAGACTCACTTAGGATACTTGACATCTGTCTTAGTGTACAACTTTAGTCTTTATTTTGCCTGCACATCCAGCTAGCACTAGCCCTCTTTCCAATTCTTACATCCACAGTCACTTCCAAGGTTAATAAAAAACAGGTGACTCTTCATCTGGTTTCTCAGAGAAGGAAGGTAACATGAAGACAAGCAGTCCCAATGGACAAAATCACACCTTATCTGAGCACATGGCCTCAGGTTTTGGCAAAGGCCTGGGCTCCAGAGCCAGTGAGGGAACAAGCCCTCAGGAAGGCCAGAAGGCAAAGGCCCTGGGAGAGAAAGCTAGGGGAAAGACCACTTCAAAGAGAACCAGGAGATCAACATATTCTTCATCTTTTGATATCAGTCACATCAAATTCTCTTCTTAGCACGCTGGAACAAGCCACAAACACAGAGTACACAGCAGATAAGGAACTCACACAGGGGGACATACACTTTATGATTCTAAACCGTTGTGAATAATCAGCAAGTAACAAAATACTTATTAAAAAATTATCAGCAATTTAGCATTGAAATTCTTGAAAGATAAACAACTATAATTTTGATAATGGTGGCCTGGAAAGACAGCAGGGATATTAGCAGCCTTGTAAAATATCCTCGTTCCCTAAAGATAATCCTGAAGCAAAAGAAAATCTCATCCATTGAAGGGGCTATGCAGGCCAGTAGAAGAGCTGTCCCATCAGGAACAGCCATCAACCTCAAACCATTGACTCCATCCACCACCTGCCTCCAACAAGCCCCACCACATGAGATGCCAGAACTCAAGCATAATCATAACAGGCAAGGATGAGCAAACAAAAGTAATACTTGAGTTTATACACCACTATCATACTCACGTTGATCCTTGGAACAACTTGAAGATATTAAATGGAAAAATCTATTTATTTTCTTTTTTTACACAATTAAATTATGACTTAGACAGAAGTTTATAGTAAGAAGTAGGCCTGGGACCTGAAGTTTCCAGATTTCATTTGCATTCTATCCACATTCTGAAAAATGGCTTTATGCTTTATTCTTGTTGTAAAATTAAACTAAGCTCATCATGGAAGGCTCAGACAATGTGGAAAAATATGGTGATGGGAATGAAAGTCATCTAAAATCCCACCTGATTGTCCTCCAAACCTATCCCTATGCATTGTTAACTTGTGAATTACGGATATACACTTATTTTTGTGAAATAGTTCTCTAAATGTTTTAGAATTTGTTTGTCCCCTTTAACTAGGCATGGAAGGCATTTTTCCATATCAATAGATGTACATCTATATTATCATAAATAAACAAATGTAAAGATGTATGAAGGGTAATTGATACCTGAACTGATGACTGTATATTTTTAATTCAGTTTCATAAACCTTTTCTGAGGGCATTTTTTTTCATGCCAGGTTTCATGCTGAGCATTAAGAAAAGAGGTGAATAAGGCATAGACATTGCTCTTGGGGAAGTACTCAGTTTAGTAGGGCAAGGAGACAGATCAATAAAATAATTATAGCAGTGTAACCTCTGAACATAACAAGCATGTGAAATACAGCCTGTTAGATACTGCACCTTTCTTTAGACAGTCCATCAGTTTGGTGTTTCCTTCTGCTTCTTCAGTTTCTGTTACACGTGCTACAATTTCTGTACAGATTTTGCATCTTCATTCCAATAAAAGCCTTTCTTCTCCTTGAGTGCTTCTGATTCAGCTTGTAATTTCCAATAACACTAAATCAAATAATTTACCTGTTGCATGTTTATAAAAATGGTGTGAATGACTTCACCAAATGTATTACACTCAAACAATGGTCATAAGTAGGAAATAACACTTTTCATGATAAAATGACTGGAACACCTCTACTAGCCACATCATTTTTGCCAAATGACAAAGAATCAGAATGTTAACGTGTTGCATAATGCATTATCTTTAGAGTGTTATTTCAACATTTTGAAGGTAATTCATAAAATTCTGTTTTATGTGATCCAGACAGTAACACTGATGAAATCTTTTTCCCAGTAGGTCACAAAGGTAGCAGATCTATGACATTGATCTATGGTATTTGC
Organism: Perodicticus potto; assembly: GCA_963574655.1. Taxonomy (NCBI): domain Eukaryota; kingdom Metazoa; phylum Chordata; class Mammalia; order Primates; family Lorisidae; genus Perodicticus; species Perodicticus potto. The sequence goes on along the minus strand of CAUYRH010070798.1, from coordinate 1,284 downwards.
ATACTCAGGTACATTTTAAAGTTTATTCAGGCCTGTTAACGTTTACTCAGCATGTGCAATGCCTTGTTATATTTTGGACAGAAAACTTATATACATATTATGACCTAAGAACACTTGCAGAACAGAACTTTATGAAACACAGTTTAAATTTGCACAAAGGAAATACATATATAGCTAATCACTAAGGCTATGCAAAATAACTGTTTGGTTTGCATTAAGTTAATTGGGAAAAGATTTCTGGAGGAAATGAATTACTAGTTGCATTTTGAAATAGTTAATAGATATAAGCAAAGAAGAAAAATGCACACGGAGGGATGAGTTGAAGATATGCAATTTATGCAAGTTGGATAGGTAATCTACTCTTCTGAGAAGTATCCCATTCTTCTGTTCAACAGACATAAATTGAACATGGTTTATGCCAAGGACGATGTTAGGCACTGAGAATACAAAGACAAGTAATATAGTATTTCTGTCTACAAGCTTATAATTTCATGAAGAACATAGGCATAAATAAAGAAAGAATCACTAAAAATAATATATTAACACAGGGGGAAAAATTCCCCCTGGTGCTGTAGTATACAAGTAGGAAAAGAGAGAAATGAAATTAGGAAAGTGGGGTTCAGAGCAACTAGTATGGATCGGCTGGGAATAACCGATACTACCCCTCTCCTTCCTTCCTTAATCTTCTCATAAAAGAGATCTGCATTTGCTGCACCAACACAGCTCACACTTTAATTCCCTGCAACCTGGCTTCCATGCCTCCAGATCTCTTATCCTACAGTCAGAAGTCTTTAATGACTCCTTGGTCGTCTAATAGCAGGGTCTTTGTCATTCTCTGGGTTGATAGTTCTTCATCTCTGCCTTTCTTCCGAAACACTTTCCATCTTATCCTGTCACCTCTGACACCTCTGGAGTCTCTTCTTATACTCTCCTGCCATTTCCAGCTCCTAAATCTAGGCATCCCCTAGTTTACACTTGGTGGTCTTCTCTAAGATGCTTTCTCTCTCTGGTAATGGCATCCCATTTATATAATGAATACAAATTCTATTTCAGAATCCTCACTTTTCTTCAGATCCCTTAGAGTACAGCTTTTGCTGAGTGAACTCTACCCTGACCTATTGCCCAGATAACTTGTATTAATCATGTGCCCTATTTTCTTTTTTTGTTTTTATTAAATCACAGCTGTGTATATTAATGCAATCATGGGGTACAATGTGATGGTTTTATATACAATTTAAAATATTTTCATCAAACTGGTTAACATAGCCTTCACCACATTTTCTT